>ML812781.1:4505-29435 GCA_009831015.1 Picea engelmannii
GGTATTGAGGGAAATATTTATAGACTTTTTATTAACAAGGTTCAAAGTGATTATAATAATATACTCGTTATGAGCTCAATATGTCACTTATAAGAATTGAACCCAAGTGAAGAGGATAATAATCATTTTTCCCAACCACCCAAGCTAAATCTAATAAAAATACAATGGATTTTTCTATGCCACAATATAATAACACATTCTTGAGATAAATGTAGTCTTTGAAAAGTACTTAATATTTATCATTAAAATTTATTGTTTAGTTTTTAATTTAAAATAATTCAAAAATATTAATTTTTAAATTAATAAAATAAGTTATATTATTTAAATAATAAATAAATAAAATCAAATAATCAAAATATACATACTTTGTCTTTTGCGGAGATTGGAAACTTCCTAGCATGGAAAGTTGGAAATTGTTTACAAGTCAGAGTTGGTGTCGATGCAACCATGGCCTTTGATAGAAGAGTGTTTCTCTTTAAAAGATCGATTCAACACTTTCTTAATATTGGTAAAGCTACTCTAAACCTTATGAAAATGCCAGCTTGTGCCCCCATTTGAATTTTGGTCTCAAGGATGGACGAGTGTTGTTGAACTAAATTTGGATGGAGAGTGGCTTTGGAATGGAATAATTTTGTAGATTCTCTTCAAAGAGATCACATTAGAATCAATACATTTGAAGATGAACTCATTTGAAATAGGAATATAGTAGGAGGTAATTATACTACTAAGTTGGGTTATGAAGCTCTATTCGGTACCAAGGAACTGGGTGATTCTTGGTAGTGGAAGAAACTTGGAAGGTAAAGGCTTTGACAAATACAATTTTTTGGGGGGATTGCACTAAACAACAAAGTATTAACCTGGGAGACGATGAGAAAGAGGAACACAGTGAGACCTATTATTTGTCTAATGTGCAGAAATAATGACGAAACCACTTTCCGTCGCTTTCTTACTTGTCCATACTCACAATAGGAGTGGAATGAAAGAAAATGCCATTTGGGTCTTTTAAACTTATAGATTCAGGATTCTATAAAATAATGTTTTGCAGTTTGGTTTATCAATAGAGAGTTGAAGCATTTGAGAGTCCTTCCTTATTTGGTTCTCTGGGGAATTTGGTTGGCATGCAACTCAACTTTATTTGAAGATAAGTATGTTCCCTCATTTAGGACTATGGCATAATGTCTGGGAATACTTTCTTTTAACAAGATTCCTTCAATTAATAAACCTCTTAGGATAGTGAGTGAACCAAGGATTGACAAGTCCTTTCCTTGGAGTTTTTTCGACAATATCTGCAATGATTCATTAAGTGGTTGTAGTTTTATCTTTCATTTGACTGACCATAACCATTTTCATTTTATGGAAAATGTTGGGAGGGGAACAAATAATCGCAACAAGTTTATGGCCCTTTTCCTACTTTTGAAGCTTGCACATTGTCATAGAATTGTTTCTCTACATGTCTTTGGCAACTCCAGTCTAGTTATTAATTGTATATCTGGATCTGCTCAAATTCATAACATTGTAATTAGGTCGTTGTTTGATCAGCTTTGGGATGCCTCTAGTCTCTTCATTTGAATTGATTTCTCACATGTGTTTAGAGAGATGAACCAAACAACAAACAAACTTTCAAAATATGGCCTTCAGTTACCCAAGAATCATTACTTGTTACAAGAATTTATTGATGAATGAGCAGAGGCTCGTATTCAACATTTGATACATGATATTTAAAGTAACTTGTATATGTAACATCTCAGTTTAGAAGTGTGAACTTTATGATGTCATAATACTTTCTGGTATGAATAGTATTGTCATTTATAGATGAATTTGGAGATCTCGTTTTGATGTGATGCCTCGAGTTCTTTTATTAAAAGGAACAATATTGATCATACTTATGCACCTAAGGATTGCATTTATTTTCATCTTAAATATAAGTACATTTTTTTCTTTGAAAAGAAAAACAAAATATATGTTATAATTATAATTATAGTTTATAATATATTATATAAATAATAATTATAAATTACAAAGTTAGTTAAATATGATATTAAAATGAGAAGAAATTTTGTGTTATAAAAGTTAATTTGATTATAAATATTTTCAATAAAATATTAACATAATAATCTATTTCATTGTAATATGTGGAAAAAAATTCTTTAAATTTTTATGGAATATTAATTATTAACAATATTTTTATCTTACTTTATCTAGTTTATTGAATGTAGTTTGGGTGGTTGGGAAGAAAGTTGTTATCTTCCTCACCTAAATTCAGTTCTTTATAATAACATGTAATTCCCTTAATAGATCTATAAAATACTCATACTTTTACCAATATACTATAAACTATATTTTATTAATATATAATAACAAGAGAAGCTAGTCCCATTCACTCATTACAAAATATTAATCGCTGGTACCACATACATTTTTATTCAATTACAAAAAAGAGAGTGGTATTCGAGTTGATTCATTTGTTGCATCAAATCGATTGCCTTTAATATAGCCATTCTCTTTATTTGTTTTAAAGAATTACCTACATGGATGGTGGAATTTTAAGCAACGAATCCCTTCATATTGTTCATATTGTTAGATTTGTAGTTTATTTTATTAATTTTGATTAGTTTTAACAAGAAATCTATGATACACATAAACATGATTCCTTTGCCACCAAGTTTTTGCATGAGGAAGGATACACACCTTTAGATTTGAAAACAATTGAATGAGAATTGATAGGACATTCAAGATTTTTGACTTTGCCTCATATTATCTATCTTTTGTCAGTTGATAAAATAATAAATGAACAAATATTTCTGTATTTGAATATTTATGATGGCTTTTATTTAGATTTATGTTGTAGGAATGGATTTGAGTCACTGCGTGTAAGGGATCAGAGACAACTTTAAATATTGTAAAATCTTCGTGGGCGGCGAACAATCGTTCCTTGACTGATTATGATAAAAAAAACTATTTATATTGTAGATATTATTATTTGCTTCCGACTAAATTTTGGAGCATGCATTGCACCTTAGGTTCTTGGATTTCAATAATCTCTTTTGTCTAAAACTTCAAAATAATTCCGCACACAAACATTTTCCTCTTATAAATCTCTATGCCTCAATGGATTACTAGTACTTTGTAATGTTTGAGAATTACAAGGAATTTTGGAATTCTAACTTTGATCAATAATGATTATTTATAAGTAAAAGTAAAAAGCTTGATTAAAAAAATCGAACACGCTCCTAATAAAGAACAAAATAATGTCCCGAAAAAATTGGATGAATATATAATTTTTAAATTAAATTAAGAACAACCCATCAAATCTATCATTTTTTCGAATTATGGAGGCCTGCTTTACTTGGAGGTAACATAATTGATGAACTATGTATGTGCCATGTGTTCATGCGTAAACGACTTCTTGATTGCACATGGAGGCTGCTGGAAAGGTTCCATGACGACTGCTATGGATGCCACACGTGTTGCCATTCCAATTCTCCCTATCAAACCGATTGGGTGAAATGCGCATGGATCTAGATCAAGTTGACCATTCTTCCCAAGGTTTCCAATTCTGTTGCAGGGGATGTCCAGGTACCATCAATATATAGTTAATTCCTTTCTGGAATGGAATTATTAAGGTGATTCATGAACAATGAATGGGTGAGGATGATTTTGGTGAAGGGCGTTAGGCCTCAAGGTTGCAGACCTTTTTGTCTCACTTATTTCAATCACACAACCAACAATTTCGATGAGCATGGGTGCTCGATCTCATATAATGATGCAGTGAAATTCTCCTAGAGTCTTGGGTAGCCTTACTGTAACACACCCATGATGGGGCGTCAAAATTTCATTCTTCTCAAGAACTCGAGACCTCCATATTGGGTCTCAAATCCCATTCTGCTCGTCCAGTTCTTTCCCACCACGGTTACCATACTCAGAACTGGCGGATACACCTCACTTAAGCTCCTCGGGTGTTCATTGGTCAAGGCTGCGGGACTTCCACGTGGGTCTGACTCAATAGGTTCCGCGCACGCATCGAAATTTTGGAATTCAGGTGTTCTTGACTCACTTGACTCCGATTCCGCCGAAGTCCGAACTCGCAGACAAACATGGGTTGAATCAGTGATCCATACTCTGGTCACAACCAACGACTGAGATTGACTTCGGGCTTCAGGAGTTCTCGACCCTCCACTCTTCCACTCATCCGGAGTACTTCCGCTATGAAGTGTGGAAGATGAAGACACCTATCATTTATAACGGATGGTTCAGATATACTCCGCTAATTCGACTTCGGGTTTTCTTTGGACTCTCTATGATACTATGCTCCAAATCCTCCGAAGTTCTGAAGTACCGGACTCTGGGAGTCCCAATCCCTTCTCCAACCACGTTGGCTAGGTGGGCACGTACTAGGGGCTGGCATGTAGTTTGATTAGGGGTGACACGTGCCCTCACCCGGGGTGATGCACGTCACGATCCAAGGGTCCTATGGGGTAGGTGATGCACCTGGAACTAGGTGGTACATGTCTCGTTAAGTTTGGATCCACGTCACCAGGGATGACGTCACTATGCCCCGTCACCTCGGGCTAGCAGGCTTCTACATTCCTCAAATTTCACGGTTGAGATACAGTCACATAGACCTATAGATTTGTGGCTCAGGTTATCTCGAGGTTTCGACGTTCGGGAGTATTGCTAAGAAAAATCCTCTTACCTTCAGAAGCATCCAATCTCCGAAGTAGAGGGGCTAGCGTCGTGCGTCCCTGATATGACGACGGTTGGGAAAGGATCCAAAGGATCCCACAATCTACGGTACTGGGTCCTTTGTGGTTCCGATCTTCGGGGTTTTGAGGCTCGGTTTAATTGGCGAGATAGGTCCACCCAACCACTTGGAGGACCACCTATCACCAGTCAATATCATGGGAAACTGAGTCTCCCAATCACCTTTAGTCCGCGTAAGGATAGTAAGGTCGGTCTAACTACGAAGTCCCAAACTTCCGGAGCTATGAGGCTAAGGGAATATGGACCCCTTAGGCTTAGCCCAAGGTTCCTGGGTATCGGTCCTATGGGTCCTTTTGAACGGATCTCTCTCGTTCATCTTCTAAACAAAGAATCCTCTTCTTTCCAAGGCTTCAACTTTGCTACCCCTCCTAAGCTTTACCATGAAAGGGTTAAGGACTTGGGTCTGGCATTTTGTTCATATGACAAAGGGGTCTGGAAGAGGTATCCTCTTTGGATGGATGGTTTTGGGTCGACACAATATCTCCTATCTTGAGCATCTTAACAACTTATGCCCTAGGAAGCCTCCGGAGTTAAGCTAGGCATGCAATCTATCAGTTGGAAGTGTGAATTCACAAGGAGATGAAGGCATACACATAACATAGCCATTTCACACAGAAGACATATATATATATATATATATATATATATATAAGTCCAAGTATTCATCCATTATTTCAGTTCAACAATTAAAGCAGGGAAAATACTTATCAGAACTAGACAATGTAAAGCCACTATTGGAAGGGGTGCCTGTTTCCACCCAACCATAGGCTCAGTCACTCCAAACAGATTTACCACTAGCCACACCTGAGCTAGACCATGATTCTCTGCAACACAATCTTTCCTTCTGACTCAACAATAGTAGGGACGGAGGTTACTCTCCTCCTCCCGCAGGATCTTGGCAATGGTTTATACGATACCAAGCAAGGAGGACCGATCTCATTTATCAGCTTGTATCATAACCTTCTCCACCATTTCCTATGAACATAATGCTTATTTCCAGTTCTTCCTTGAAATCGAGAGATTCACCTCCCGTCTTTGCACTCTTCGTAGGTCGCCTTCTGCCCACCACACCTTCCTTTCTTGCCTCTTTCAACAAGGTCGCATGTGGCTCGAATCCTTAGCCCACGGTCAAGTCTAGATGCCTTACAAATGTGTGATATGCCCCATCCCCTCATTAACTCTTGAGGAGGTCTTCACACCTACCAGCCTGACTATAATTCATTTCTGGGTCAAAGGACTGTTCTAGTCCTGAGCAATTAAATCTAGTAAGTACTGGTTTGGTGAAGGTTAATGCAACCGTTGAAACAAAGTTTACTTTTTCTTCTTTTAACCTTAAACTAAATTTTTCTTTGGTTATGGAGCCGCCCTTAGTTCTAAAAAGTTTTTCAATAGTTTCAGGTTTCGGGGTTCGGCTATTCACGAAGTATGATTCTTAAATAACAACTTCAAAGTCCCGACACCAAAGTCTCGAAAAGTGATTGTTTAAAACAAATTAAACCGAATTAAAAGGAATAATTAAAAACGTTTAACAACTTTCTAAGCTTTTCGTATTTTCTTTTTCGGCCATCTCAACTTAAACAACAGTTCAAAGTCCTGATGCGCTTTTTTACGAAATCCCTTTTTAATCGTGATTAATTAAATTTTAACCATACTTAACAAATTGTTAATCAATCGCATTTCGGAAAATCAAAGAGTTATCACTCTTTCACACTCAAAAAACCCCGAAGCCCGAAATCTTGAAAGTATTAAGCGCTTAAGCATAATTAAATTAACATTAAAACAGGGTTAATGATATTAAATGACTTTTCACGTTTCACTATTCGGGAGTTTTCAAAGACATTCCTTTCGAAATCCCAGTTTTGAATCGCCGATATTTGGAAACACTTATTATAAATTAATGAAATATCTTATAGTGTAAGACACATATCTCTAGACGTACTCTCCTCATTAAGGCAAATGAATTTATGAACCGTAGAAAGCACAGTCTAATTAAGGCAGTCTAAAGGTGAATAAAGGTTTCTAATTCAAATTTCTTTCTCACTTTCAGTAAATTAGCAATTTGTATCTAAGAAAACTTACACCTTCTTCTCTGTAACAACTACTCGCTTCTTATCATAGGTATCATGGCACCCAGGAAAACACAGAAAAAGAATGATGATGCTCGTGAAAGCTCAGGTCCGAATTCGGATGTTATATCTGATACTATGCCACATGTTGTAGATTCGGTCCGGTCCTGGATGCAGATTTTTGAAATATTAGAGCATGAGGTTAGGAATTGCCCCGACGATTTCGGAAATGAAAAGAATGAAAATAAATTCAGAGATATAGCAGAGGTCGAGCTCCATAAAATAGCCACACAACCTAAGCTCATGCCATACAATGACATGATAAACTGGGCTTTGATGAACACCGATGTGCAGACTAGGAGTATCATGAACCATCAAAAGGTCGTCGTCGGCTCGTTCAGACTAGCACATATTCAAGTAATGTACAAGCTATCCCCTGTTTCTAAATATATTTATAATGTCGAATTCGTAGAAGAATTTCAAAGAAAGGAGTGTACAAAATTTGACCAAACATATCCAGATATAATCAAAGAATGGTGGGGAATTCCAAAAATTTTTAGAGTTGTTACCCATGGCATCTATGCCACATCATCGTTAAATGAATACATAGTTTATATAGCAATGATGTTATGTAGACTATTTTGGAGGAAAATCCCTACCCATTTCCCCACGGAATGGGTGCCAATCATACACGAGGTAGCCGAGGGTTACGCTTGCAACTGAGATAAGATTTTATCAGATAAGCTAACCAAGGAGATTGTAGAGTACCAAACGACAAAGTCAAAGCAACAGTCTACGTCTTTTTATATGTCTGCATATATTATGGACACTAATTGTTATATGATCACTTTGCCTTTGAAGAATTGGAACTGGAATTCAACTTGTGCAGAACCCATCCATATCTATCACTCTCAACTATGGGAAGAGAAAGAAAAACATTTCTTTTACGAGATCTGTCACTATGTAGTGATACCTGTGCATCAAATATTGTATGGATACCCACCCCCTTGGATTTCAGAGAAAATCATGGGAAACCTCAAAACAATTGCTGATTGGTTTATCAAAGAGAATTTCTCTTATGTCAGAGTCTTCAGTTGTTCAATTCCCCCCCATGTTCTAACTAAATTTATCCTTAATAGACCGGTGTGCAGAGAAGTGGCATACCAGATAATAACAGGAGGCATTGGTACAGAGTTAAAAGCAACTCAGAAGAAATTCTGGCCAGTTTTTCATCTACAGATTGGGAAGTTTTCATTGCTTAATCTTGGCCACTCTAAAGTGGAAGCCGCAACATTAGAAGACATCAAGTTGGTAGATCTTGAACTCAGAAAGCACGACCCATACCAAATTGTGGGAAATCATCTAGCTCATTGCAACATGAAAACGTTTGAGCATGAAGACTCCCCCTGTGACGACATATTCAAAGGAGCTAGAGCATAGGAGGAGATATGAGAGAGAGTCCAGGTGTTACCCCCTGACCTGCAGACTAGATTTCTTGCTTTCCAGAAGCACAGACAAAGTGGGGTGCCAAAAATACTACAAGGGGAATCCATAACCTCTCCTTCGGAATAAGAAGAGATACCTCCAGGTTAAAAAATCAAAATATCAAGATAAAGGGACTACAGAGGATAACTCAAAGTATCTTGAAGGGTATTCAAAAAGATCAGAAACCTCGTGGAGAGAGCATCTAGGGTCTGAAACAAATTCCAAATCCGAGACTCCTTTAAAATCAGATCAAATGATTCCTCCTTCATCACCAAATATCCTTGCTGATAGTCCCAAAACAACAGAAGGAACACAACTCACATAGTTGGGCAGCCCTATTGCATCATTGACTCCTTTACAGTCAACTTTTGGGACTCCTCATCTGGAAATTATATATGTAAGTGACCTTACTCGAATCTCTAGAGAAGAGATACCTTCCTCTGACTACTTTTTCAGTAAGAAGAGGAAAGTTGTAGTGAAACAAGAAATGCATTTGAAATAAGGCACAATGGTAAATAAACATAGAGTTCTCTTAGATGGACAAAACCTAGAAGAGGAAGATTTTTCCACAGAGGTAGCAGGCTCTATGGGAGATTTGGCAACGACTAACTTATTTTTAGTTGACAATATGAAAACAAGGCTGAAGCAGAAGAATCAGATGATAGCCCAGTTTTAGAGTCAAATACAGAACTCAGAGAGTAGTATTAGAGAGGATATAAACAAAGGGCTAGAACAAGCTAGAGCCGTTGAAAAACGAGAAATCCAACTCCTCAGGTCTAGCTTGGATGAGATGTATAAGAAGATACAAGCCAATCAAGGGCAAGTCATCCTGTAGGAAGAATTAGCAAGGCAGTTGTAGGATAAAAGAAGAGGTATCAGAAACTCCAAGGCTGTCTGTCGCAGAGCAGATCAAGGGTGATATCATGCTTAAAGTATGGTAGGCCAACATAGCCGAAAGCAAGAAAATGGCCAAGGAAGTCGAGGATGATTGCGAAGAGACCTTCGATTTGATAAACAAAGGATCATTAGGCATTGGAAAAGATAATTGTCCCGGGCTACTAGGACAGATCAATATTGTAAGACATCAAATGAAACTCAAAGGGAACTTGAATGAAATTCAGATTGAAATTTCACAACTAAAAGAGATTGATGTTACCCAAATAGACAGGTGGTTGGTGAAGCCAAATTTAAAATTGCAATCAGTTAAGTTCGCTGACAAAGGGATTGAAGACCGATTTCCAAAAAATTAGAGGGAACTTTATCTGGTCAAGGCAAAGGATATACCAGAGCCTCCTAGAATTTTAGTGCATTTTCTAGAAAAATGTATTGAATGTCTCAGATCAAAAGAAGGAGATACTTCAAAGAAGCAATGAAGTATCATATTGTAGGCTCATATTATCAAGATGATATAGAAATAAAAGATAACCATGTAAACGGTTCAAGTTTGCATTTTTGTAATCATTAGCCCCTAGGAGTTAGGAAATCGCCAACTGTCAAGAATTGGTGACTTTGTATAAATATAATTTCATAAGACTAAGAAAAGGCTTTTTTGCGGTCGATTGTACTAGAGAAGTTTTCTTCATTTGTAGTGATTAATTAGAATACAAAATGAAGATTCCAGACTCTGTCGACCCTGAGTTATGTGTTCCTCTTTACTTTTTTTTTTTTTGTAAATGAATGTGTGAATCTATATTGCGTTATAATGTTATAGTACAAAACTAATGCTTGGACTCTCAGGATCTGCCTGAACGGAAACTCGATCCAGGGTCCTTGGAATGCAGTATCTGAAAATAAACAAGAAGTGCCTGGGTCGCCACCACGAGAAACCAACCCAGGCTACCATAATCCAGTCTTAATACTTCATCGAGATAAAAAAAAAAGTCTAAACATAGTGGGGTTAGCTCCTACTCTGAGAGACATGATCTGGGCTAGTCTAGGTTGATGGGGTGCTCTTCATCCCCTTCCTCCTGTGCCGTGTCCTCCTCCCTCTGTTCCACCATACGTAGCTTTCTAATGCATGTTGGGGTTCCATTTCTATCGGCTGGAGTGATATCTATATGGTGTACGTAGCGTAGATAGAGATGAAGTTGGCCTGCCATCTGCTCTAGTTTCTCCTTTTGTCTTTTTTGGTCCTCCACCAACCTTTTTACCCCCGCCTCCATGTTACTGAGGCGATTGAGAAATCCTGTGTGCTCTTTCTTCTTCTCTTTGGTTTCTGTCCTGTTGGTCTCCCCTCGGTCCACACACATATTTCCTATCAGCATTTTGGTTCTCCAAGCTTCCTCCACCGTCCTGTGGTAGAGGATTAACCTCAGTTGTGTGGCTCCAAGGTCCCGTATCCCCCCTGCTTCCTAGCTTAGTGTTGACTAGGCTTTTCCCCTACGGGCATTGTTGATTTCTCCCTCCCATCTTTTAATGATCTTCTTCCCCTTGGTGTCTATCTTCGTGTGGAAGGTGCTCTTTGCTTCCTTGGCCACTTATTCGATTCTTGTCTTCCGTCGGGCACTCTGTGGAGGTTCCTTCCCCCGGGGGCCTCTTTTGTTGTTGGGTTTCTTCATGCATACCATCTTCACTTGCAGGTGGTGGTTCTTACATTGGGTTCTTTACCAGTTTCATTTCACACCTTTCTGGTAAGTAAGGTGGCCCATGTAATTGCGATGCCTCGTTCTGTGGTAAATTTTAGTGTCCCTGCCTTTATGGAGCCAACCTGGCTGCAGTCCCATCCTTGCAATCATGGCCTGCTCTTCAAGGTGGTCCTACCCGTCAGTATCCTCTATTTTAGAGCATGTGCGCTTGATGATCTTGTCCTTATCCTTCCGCCAATGCTTTGCCCTACTCGTTGTATGCCATCCCTTTCCCTGTCCCATCTTTGTTCTTAGGTGAGGTGTGCTCCTACTTGGCCCTAGTGTAACCTGTCATCCTTTGTCCTTTGCCTCCTGCAAGTTATCTCTTCTTCTTTCCAATGGGTAACTTTTGTACTTCTTTTTATTGACTCGACCATGGTGTCGTACCTTCACTTGATGTGTGATCTCTGTCTGCATTTATAACCTTATTTGATTGGTGGGCCATCATCCCCTGTCTGGGACCTATGTGTCCTTCAATGTCTGCTACGCCTCCATTCTTTCCATAATCTTTCGTACTACTCATGTTGTCCCAGTATTTTACCGCAAGTTGGGTGCATTCTGCCCGGAATTGAGCTTGCGGGATATTGTGCCAGATTGTGTCCTGTTATGGACCTTCGTTCTCGACCCCCTTGCTTTCTATTCTGTCTGCTAGTCCATTTTCTAACCTCCTCACCTAGTGTAACTCCACAATGATCCTTGTCCGTAAGTACTCCTGGGATTTTTTCAGTAGGTAGGCCAATCGCCAATGCCTCTGGATTTTACCTATTCTGGTACTGTTTTGGAGTTTTATCACTGTGTTGATGACTAGCGCGGAGTCTCCTTCCACTATGGCGTTCGTCATCCCCTCCTGGCTGAGAATCTCCAGGCCTGTCTCTAGAGCTATGAATTCTGCGACATTATTGGTTGAGTTTCCCAGGCTTCTTGCGTACAGTCGTATGATGTTCCCTTTACTATCCCTGATTACCCCTCCCAAACCTGTTCTTCCTGGTTTGGCTTTCCCCGCCCCATCAAAATTCAACTTGAGGGAGCTTGAAGGTGGCGGTTTCCAGTTGCGCTCACCTACTTGGAGTTGTGGCTGTTGTCTATTTGGATTGGGGTTGCACCCACCTGCTAGTTGGAAAACCTCTAGGACTCAGGAGTCTTGATCCGTGGGTTGCGCTCTACCCTCCTGGAAGTTGTGGCTCATCACCATCTCACGTATCATGGATGTTATTGTTTCCTTGATCTTCCCTTCTGGCTAGCTCTGGTTTTTGAAAATGCGTCGGTTCCTTTCCTTTTATATCGACCATATGATCATTCTTGGGGTGAGGGTCCAGCAGAGGTTCACCTCTTCTTGGTCGCTGTAGTTTTCTCTCCAGAGCTTGATTGTTGCAGCAATGTTACCACAGATCCTGTTGGGCTGGCACAAGATACTTGTTGCGGCAATGTTAGCACAGCTCCTGCTAGGTGACAAACCCGATGAACCAGAGAAGGTGAGCACCTCTTTCATTCATAAATGTGGGTGAAGGGTACTCCACTACACTTCATCGTTGATAGCCGTAGCTAGAAGAATCTCATCTCAGTGGAGGTCGTTAAGCAGTTGGCTCTACCGCCAACACCACACCCACAACCGTACACCATCGGATGGCTCTACCAAGGGAGTGATCTCCGCGTCAACAAACAGTGTTGCCTGGCCTATGACAAAAAGCCATTCAAAGATGAGGTATTGTGTGATGTCGTCTCCCTTGAAGTTTGTGATGTTCTTTTGGGCCAATCTTATTTATGGAAACTTCATGTTGTATATGAGTCTAGGCCTCGTAGTGTTATGATTACTTTGGATAGGAAATTATACAGGATACCCAAGGTAGTCCCATCTACCACCATTTCCTTGATCTCTGCCAAGCAATGCAGGAAGGTCATCTATGAGAACGTGAAGTTTGTCTTCTTTGTGATTCATGCTCAAAGTGAGCAGAAGGTTGCAACCACAACCTTGGCCTCCATGACAGGTCTCTCCACACAACAAAAGTAAGTGGATAAGGTTGTGGAAGAATACAAAGACATCTTCTCCTCACCCACTGGGGTACCTATGCACTGTCATGTCAAGCACTCAATCGATATGACCATCGATGCACCGCTACCCAATGGGCCAGTCTATCACCACTCTCTATCAGAAAATGAGGAAATCAAATGCCAGATCCAAGAGATGCTCGAAAAGGGGCACATCCACCTAATCTCATCACCTTGTGGAAGCCCAATCGTGCTTGTGCAGAAGAAAGACAGGACATGGTGACTCTGCATTGATTACCGAGCCCTAAATAAAATCACAGTGAGGAACCAATACCTAATTCCTCGAATTGACGATCTACTTGACCAATTGAAGGGGGCCAAATACTTTAGTAAGATTGCTATGAAGTCTAACTACCACCAAGTCCCAATAGAGTAGACATATGTATGGAAGAATGCCTTCAAGTTCAAAGAAGGTCTTTTTAAATGGCTAGTCATGCCCTTTGGCTTGAAAAATTCTCCAACAACTTTCATAAGGATGATGGACGATATCTTGCAGCCTTTCACCAATTATTTTGTGGTGGTGTATTTGGATGACATCCTCATCTTCAACAAGAATTGGGTGGAACACTTGCAACATATTCAACAGGTTCTGCACACTCTGTGGCAACACAAGCTATATGCAAATTTGAAATTTTTTTCCTTTGGCATGAACATGGTCCAATACCTAGGCTACATTGTTGATGAGGAGGGGTGCATGTTGATCCAACCAAGATCCAGGTCATCTGTGACTGGTCAACCCCAACCAAACTCACTAAGTTTCAAATCTTCTTAGGCCTTTCAAATTTCTATCGCAGGTTCATGTTGGGATTCTCCCATATTGCATGGGCCCTTAACCAAGTGACCAGAGGCGGTGGCAAGAAAAAATTTGTGTGGGGTCAGTCACAACATAAAGTGTTCGATGATTTGAAGCAACACTTATGCTTAGCCCCGATGCTCTCATTACCCAACCTGCAACAACCTTTTGAGATTGAGACATATGCTTCAGACTATGTTATGGGCACAATTATCACTCAGCATGGACATCATATGGCATATCATAGTGAAATGTTATCATATACTATCCGTAAGTACCCCATTTATGGAAAATAAATGTACTCATTTGTACAAGCCTGCTGCCAGTGGAGGCATTGCATTCTCAGGAAGGAGACAATCATCCACATTGATCATAATCCTCTGTAGTTCATGTAGACACAAAGAAAATTGCAGAATGACCACCATGAGAAGTGGTCCACATACATGCAACAATTCCATCTCAACATCAAGTATAATACAGGGAGCACAAACCACGTTGTTGGCTGCCTCATCCGACCTCCAGTTGTCGCACTAACCATGGTACTAGAAACTCCTCTGGACATGAGACCTCTGGATGGCTCCAACTCTACGAGAGATATCCTTACTTCGCCACTACCTACCATATGTTGGGCACAAACACAATTGTCATTGATTTTCATCTACAATATGGGTTGTTGTGCCATCCGAACCATCTCTATGTTCCATCAAGAGAGGGAGCAAAGCTTATTTTGGAATATCACTACAGTCGGGTGGTAGGACACTTCAACGTAGAAAAGACAGTGGAAGTGTTGTGACAACATTTCTATTGGCTGAAACTCTGACATGATTCCAACAAGTATATTGGATTCTGCATGGCCCGCGCCATTGCCAAACCAACCATTAAGAAAAAAGGCATGTACACCCCTCTTCTTACTCCCGATAGGACCTGAGAATCCATCTCAATGGACTACATGTCAGGCCTTCCTTCAGCCAAGCAGGGAAATGACTATGTTTTCATGGTTGTTGATCGATTTTCCAAGATGGTGATTATGGTCGCTTGCAAGAAGAGCATCACAATAGAGGCCACTTCCATGCTCTTCTTCGAATGAGTGTGGGTGCATTTTGGGATACCACAAACCATCATCTCAAGTTGGGACAACTAGTTCCTCAGCACATTCTGGTCGAGCCTCTGGTCACGAATGGACACCAAGTTCACCAAATCCATGACCTTCCACCCCAAAATGGATTTCCAAACTGAGGTCGTTAACATGATGATCATGCATATCTTGCACATGTACAATTCCAAGCATCCACGCACATGGGATGAAAGTATTTATCTATGTTCAACACAGTTACAACAGAGCCATACATAGCTCAACCAACTGCAGCCCTTTTCACATGGGATTGGTATTTCAACCATTGGGTCCCATGGATGTTGCACTACCCCTTGCGTTCACATAGGAAGAATTGTCCCATGCACAAACCAAATCCGACAAAGCCACCCAGTTCATTGAAGGAATCTAGCACATCCGCCAACAGGTTCAAGATATTTTGCAGAAGTCCAATGCCAAGTACAAGCAACGCCATGATCAACACTGGGTGCCACACAAGTTCCAAGTGGGAGACAAAGTTTGGCTGAACTTGCAGAAAGAATTCATTATAGGACCCCATCGTAATCTTTTTCCACTTCATTATTGAACTTACACCATCACCAAGGTTGTGGGTGAAAATTCTTTTGAGTTCAACATTCCCCCCTTCCTTGGCTTGCACCCAATATGTAATGTGGATCTCCTTCGGCCATACTTTCCACCCTTATTGGACACCTCAGAGATAACATAATAGTTGACATCGACATAGCTCAGCCCTAACTTCATGGAACATGAATCCACTGATCAGACCATGGACACACAGGTCAAGGGCACTCACCAACAGAAGCTTCAACTTTATCGAGTTGTCAAAGCAGGACATCTTTTCCACTAAGAAAAGTGGCTCACCCAGGGCCAAATTCAACAGAAATTCCCTCACCTGATAGAGGAATGCAACGCAATGGAGACCACTGCTTCCTAAGGAGGGAGGATTGATCTAGGTGGACATCGGTGGCCACCCACCTCTTCTAGCTCACTCACATACAACTTCTATCTTGGCAGTTACAATTTTCATCTTGATAATTGTTTTCTAGCTTTTCGGGTTCTAAACTTCTGTGGTCGTTTTGAGGCCGTAAACAACATTTTTGGGCCCACAACATTTACACTATAGACAAAGTCAAAGTGTGATGACAACATGTTTAGTCCTCAAATATACCTTTCCAACGGGCTATCGTGCGCCTAAAATGAAGATCGTAAGCAAAAGTTACGACCCTGGGAAGTTGATGTACCAACTTACCCCATCAGGGCCCACATGAATTTTGGCGCTTCATCTCCTAGGGTTAGGTTTTTGGTTGTCCAGGATTTTCTCTTTACTTCCTGATGCTAAAAAATGGCCCGGAGGCATCATTGTAATGTGCTAAGATAAATGCACGTAACCACCATATCTCTTCTTAGAGATTAACTACCACCATTTGAGCAAGATTGTTTTCATCATGCATTTTATAGTTTCAACAGATTTCTTTATTGAATAGAAGTTAAGTTCCATTGTATCTTTGTTATTGTTCTCTGTATATCTGTGTTAATTTTATGGATCTGCGTTTCATTTCGTTCCACTCATAAATCTGGATCAAAGGCTCGAGGGGCTGTGTGGAAACGAAAGGGGATCCTATTCCTTGGGTTGTGCAAGTTGAGGGGAAATAGAGCCGACATATTGGAATTGTTGTCAGAGTAGAAACCTGAGAATCGGGTCATTGAGTGTGTGGACAATGGAAAAAAGAGAAAAAACTCCTTGTGGACTCATATCCTCAGCTTGAGGGTGGCTTGTTGTTGAGAGAAAAGGAACAACAAGCCTATGGTTGGGAGGAACATCTTTCATATGCAACCATTTGTTTCTCCACAAACAAATAAGTGGTTTTTGTTATTGCTTATGGTTAATTCCATTGTGTAAATGTTTATTTGAATGATGTTGTGTTTTCTAAGTTAGATGCATTCAGGATTTTTTAATATGATGTTAGATGAGTGAGGAAAATTTGGACCTGCCGCCTTTTGTTAATTTTATTTTGCATCAGGGCATTTTAATCAATTTTTAGCAAGCTAGGTATTTTATAGATAGAGTTTCTTGTGAGAATAACTTATAATCCTTGTTTGATTATGACCTTAAACTTTCTAGTAGGTAGGTTTATATTGATTTAGTTTCTACCACAACATTGTTGTAGGTGTTTGATTTCCTTTTAGCTATTTTCCTTAGATATTGTTTTCAATAAAGCATGAAGATATACTTAGTTCCTAGTCTCCATCCTCTAGGATTAATGACATCATGGGGGAAAGAAAATATAGGCTCTAATGGATTTCCTAGATGAATAAATTAGCATATTTCTTGCTCATCAACAATGACCCAATATATGGTGACACCACTTGCTATTATGATTGTTTAAGTTGTTACTTCCCCTTTGTGCCACCAAGTAAGTGTTACAAATGCATATAGCTAAAGAAAATAAAAACAATGACAAAGCAACCAAAAGGGGAAAGGAAGACATGTGATGAAGGTCATGCAAACAACCTTACCAAGGCTATGGATGCTTTCCTAATAGTAGAGAACTCTTTGTGTCACTATAGTGACTCCCTTAGGGTTACAGATGCATGCTCTCATAGCATAGAAACACTTGTGGGAATCTTCCAATTATACTCGAGAAATCTTATAACCTAGAATATATTAAAATCCATTAGATCAAAGAAAGATTTGAAGTGGAGGTAATTAAACCCCTTATTCTAAAAGAAGATTCTAGAACTTGACGGTGCATAGAGTCATTTCTTCGGTTCCCAAATAGAGAAAACTTGAAGGCTACCAAAGATGGGTAAGTAAATGCTAAATTGAATTTGGGGAGTTATGTTGCCAAAAGAAAGGAGTGTTTTTTTAGATGGTACATGAATAACCGATAGAGGATACCTTATAGTGTCAATGTATTTCTTATTCATTTGTACAAACAATAGTTATATGTCTAGTGCTAATGAAAATGAGCTTCCAACAAGTTATTTTTCAATGGACATCTAGTGGGAGGACATGATCAAGGGATGGTGATATATATAGAGAATCTCTCGAGGACTAATGGATTAGGATGGAATTGAATTCATAATTACATCTCTAGACATTTTCAAGGGTTACCGATACAACTTAATCAAAAGCCCCCCAAAATAGGTTTAGATGAGATCAATAAGCCATAGATGTGATCAATGCTCATTTTATATCAAGATGTTGAACTACCCTATCTTGAATGACAAAGTAACCACTCAACAAGATTTTAACACATTCATCTTTCCTATAAACATTCAAGGAAAACATTCTAATGTCTTGAAATGCTCAATTTTGCAGCACTTTGAAGGCATAAAACATCACTATACTTTGATGAATGGTAAAAATCAATTACAATTTATAGTGTTTGGTTTTCTTTCTAATTTATTAGGTGCTTAATTGTGCATGACAAGCGAGTGAAAATTGTTGAAGTATTCTAGTTTGTAAATATGTTAGGCTTATTGCTCACTACGACGCCTCACTTAAACAATGGGTTGAGTAAATCCAAGAGGGGTGTGAGAGGAAAAGGCTTCATGGGAAATCACCTAAAMACGGAGGTGAGTGACACCACAAAGRGATGTGAGAAGACAATGTGTCATGGGTTATCTAAGAGTGRGCAATCACCTAAACACTGAGGTGAGTGACACCACAAAGAGATGTGAGAARACAATGTGTCATGGGTTATCTAAGAGTGGGCAATCACCTAAACACTGAAGTGAGTGACACCACAAAGGGATGTGAGAATACAAGGTGTCATGGGTTATCTAAGAGTAATCAAACTTCAATTTGGCTTCATTCATTCTATTATTCTCTCTAAGTGGTTTGGTGCCTCTCATAGACTAGTATCCTTATTATTCATCTTGTTTATTTGTAGGGATTTAAAAGTTGAATATTTGAGCCTAAGATTTGAAGAGTAGGGTCTTCACCCATTGCTTTTTGAAGAGTAGGGGATTCACCCATTGCTTCAAATCGCCCCATTTTCGGTGACTTATATCGAAATCCAACGAATCACCAAAGAGAAAGCAATGATGTAACCACCAAACTTTTGAAATTTTCAAAGTTCTAGGTCGTGTAAGAGGAGGCCAAAACCAAAGAGCAAAGTTCAACAGTGAAACTATGAATCTCAATGGTTTTTTTTGACTGAATCTTTACGACGTTAATAAAGCAGGCCTGCTTCCTTCCTGCAACAAATCCCGGAAAGCCTGCCCTTTCTTCTAAATGTGTAGTGTGTATTTCTGAAAAACGCTTTTGTTTGTTACGCAGCAGTGAGACAATTTATAGAGATGAAATTGGATTCCTTTGAACGACGATTTGATGAGAAATGTGCAAACACTGTACTTCGAAAAAACAACACTGAAAATACCAATGATTTTTTCCACACTAGTTTTATTATCGTTGGAATTTTTCCACACCACAAGGGTGGTTTATAATCATTAGAATATTAACTGACTTGTATTTACTCTATCTATCGATCCACAATATCTATTAGTCTATGGTGAAAGAATTGAGAGATGTCACGTCCAAAAAACACTTTCGGTGTAATTAGTCTATGGTGAAAGAATAGGTTTTCAAAGAAGTTGAAGATTGCCCATGAGCTTTGAATCAATGCATGCTTTTAGATTTGCTAGTTCAAATCAAATGGGCTGGTTTTAACTAGTTTTAATAAACTAGCTTGAATCGATTTTGATCTACTTCAAGTTTGAATTGGTTGGTTTGGGGAACAAGTTAAGTTGGTTCAAGAATAAATTGATTAGTTTGACTCAAAATTGGTTTAATTGATCACTTCAAATATCACTATCAATCTAGTCATGTTGGCCACTCAACTTTTTTTTGTGATGAATTTTATTTAATTTGTATAATGATATTTATCTTTGTTATATGATCTATTAAAAAATAAAAATTGTTTAAAAGAAAAAAGAGCATGTCACAATAGAAGACATCCAACATATATGAAATGATTATCTTGTTCCTTTACATATCATCTACATCAAGCAAAGAAATATCCCAAGCTTGAACATATCATTTACATCAAGCATGAAAATATCCCAAGCTTGAGAAGAAACCATTCCCCAAGATTTTTCGATAGTGTGTAGGGAAATTGCACTTATGAGCTTATATGGGATAACTCTACCCACTAACAAAATCCTAAATCCCTGTGAGATGTAAGGGGTAGAAAATACCAAAAACTAAGCAAACAAAAAAGGTTTTGCATAGAGGGTTAATATACTAGACAAGACTTTGGGTAGCCAAATATCAGAGGGAGCTCACATTATCAAAGGAGAAGCCAACCCAAGTCTCTAGGCCCTATGTCAAAGCCTAGGCCACCATGGTCCCATTAGCTCAACCACAAAAAAGCCAAATCAAACTCTAACTTAACTACAAAGAAACATCAACATATTGAAACCTTACACAGTCACTCCAAGAGACTCGCTGACAGGTTTGGCTAGCAAGACAACCACATGCAATACCTTCGACCACAAAAGAAAATATGGCCATTATGGAGCATAAACCCCTAAGATCTAGGTGGAATTAGTGTCCTTATAGGAAAACATTGAATATCACATCCCATACTCCACAAATCAGACCATGAAAGAGATCGAATTGCAACAAATCTAGGTCGTTAGGGAATGAACAAATCCATGTGGGAAGGAACTAGTAGATTCACATAGGAAGGAGTTGAAGTAACACCATGTTAGTTGATGTCTAAAGGCATTTGAATTCCACTTTCAACCCTAACCCAAGATCCTCCTCAGGTAGATTGACCACCATTACACATCTTCCTTTCCCTTGAGGGTGAAACCCTATTATGGTTTGAGGCATGCATTCATCGTGAGAAAAGGGGGCAAGAGGTGACTCTCCTTCATCCAACTATGTCCTCCAAGGAAAAAAAAGTATTGATTGTTCACACACACACACACATATTCTCATTAACTTGCATTTTAACATTAAAAGTTAAAGTAGAACTGCCATTTCAATATGTTTAGTTTGATGGTATCAAAGAAATTGAACTTCATGCCAGAAATATAGAAACTTGGGCGTCTTTTGACTTTCAACACATCCATAGTTTTTCTAGCATTTCAACATATGTGCAAAATATGATGATAAACCCCTTCCTCTTACATCCTTTTAGCTAGGAATTGTGGGATTCTATGACTGAAATCTAGAAGAGTAACATGCATCTTGATGGTGCCAACTAATTACAAAATCCTATATGTTTCCTAATGGTGCTAATTAATTGAAACATATATATTTCCCGATGGTGAGAATTGATTTAAAACACCAAATAGAATCCACTATTAAATCCAGTCACCAAGAGAAAGCAAACTTCAAACCTCTAGACTTTAGCAAGTCGATTTTATAAGCCAGATTTCAAATGAGCTATGTACTCATTTGATTATAGTACTGCAATGAGGTTTTTAAGTCCTCATCTTTATGGCATATAATTCGAGACTCAAAGGTTATTTAGAACCTTAATGTTTATGTACGTTCGATGTTTATGCATGTTCTCTATGAGCTTTAATTTATATATTTCAATTTTTTTTTTAGTTAGCATGTAAGTATCCCCACACCCTAAGGGGATGGTACTAGTCTCACTCAACATAGTACCCCAAAGCAACCACACAACATGCTCACATGAGTTTCCTATCACAAGTTCAACACTAAGTCTCATAGAGAGAACTTTTTAGCACACTTAAGGGGTTTGGATCCTATGATCTCCAAGGGTTGCAAGTTCTATGGGTCCTCACCAAGGGGACATGTAAACCAATTGAGCTACACAATTGTGACATAATATTTTTTAAAATTTATCTTAATATTTTTTATTACACCTTTACACTTAATATAAATTGCGAAAAACAAAGTTAGAGTTCAAATGGAGTCATGTTGATCAATAAAGTTTCTTACTCTTCATTTTTGCAAATCCAATATTTCCATGAGAACCAATCAGTCGTCCTTGTAGATTAAATAATTAGTTTTATAAAAAGCTAAGTTGATAAACAACATTTTTAAGAGATTTTTTTGGCATCACCAGTTGCACTAAAAGTGGCCTTATTGAGATGGTTGGTTGTGAGGGAGAGAATGTTTATGTGTGTGAAAAACACACATAGCACTCACTCCTACCACCCATCTTCCTAAAACATGTCTTCACCCATACAAATGCACATTCTCACCCCATCATCCAGTTCTATAGAAATCACTCTCATGACCCATCTTTCTAAAACATGTCTTCACCCATACAAATGCACATTCTCACCCATCATCCACTTCCGTAGAAATCACTCCCTCATGAGAGAGAATGTGTACATTATGGATATCAAGAAGCACACATACTTTGTTTGGATTCAAAAGACCTAAAAAAAACCCATGACATGTTTGCCATGATAATAATGGATCATATATAACGATCTAAATTCTTATGTATCAATAGAAAACAATTTTAAATCTATTTTATAAATTGTTTTAGGGTTGCATCAATACTTTGTGGAATAATTGATAGTCAACTTGATCATAAAATTTAAAATGGATATCAAACATTTCATTGAAGATTGCCCTATTCCCAACCACCTTATGGACCTTTATATGTATTTAAGCTAGCACGCTTGTCCACTTTTAAAGTGGAAGGACCTTTATATACATGTGTCTAAGCTAGTGTCTCTATCACTTATCTACTTTTAAAGTGCAAAAATTCAACACAATGGCTTGAGCCATAGAAAGGGATGTAGATACAACTTAAGAATGGGTTTAAATATCCACTTTTAAAGGAAAAAATGACCTTTATATACATGTGTCTAAGCTAGTGTCTCTATCACTTATCTACTTTTAAAGTGCAAAAATTCAACACAATGGCTTGAGCCATAGAAATGAATGTAGATACAACTTAAGAATGGGTTTAAATATCCACTTTTAAAGGAAAAAAAACTTAAGACAATGGTTTTAGGTTTTAGTGATAGAAATATGCAAATACAACAAAAGAATGAGGTTAGAAATTTCTTTAGCATACCTTAGTAATTTTTTCACATTATTTAAAACTCTAATGTCTTTTATCTTTGCGGAATCTTTGTAATAGTCAAGACATTTACATGTGAAAATTATATGTATTTTTTTTATTTTTTAAATCATATATACACATAAAACAATATTAAAAAAAGAGTTGTCTCTTTTATAAAAAAATTTTGTTGTTGTTAAAATCTAGTGATATATACATATAGAATTTTGATTAATATAGATTTTTGGATTGATATTGTTTCACCCTATATAAAATTTAAATCAAGTTAGAACTTTAACCATATTTTAATTTTTTATTAAATTCTTATCAAATTTATGACAATGAAAAATATTCTTTTATTTCAAAATCAATTTAGTCTATCAATTAAAAAGAAATACTATTATATAATAATGTTTAAGCACTAAATAAAATGAAATTGATTTTAAACTTTGTTTATATTACATAGAATTTATAATAGAGAATTACACACAATTATTTAGATGAATTTTCTATAATAAAATGACATTAAATAAAAACTACTTTGTTTAAATGTTTTATGTTTTGGCCTTTGTCGTTGATATAAATTTGGACGAAATCATTATTTTACATTGTTTAAATTGTGTTTTTGAATGCATAAATGGATTCAACGTGCTGAAAAACCCCGGGACACTCGAAATATACAGACTTAGCCACTCAAATATGCATATCCAACAATTTCAGGCAAAATTAAACAAAACATTGCACACACACTTATGCAGATGAATTTTCTACTCTAAACAAAATCTCAAAAAGTAAGATCAAAATTCCTCAACTATTCCAAAAGTCACACGTCTTAACTACCCAATTTAATATCATTCCACACATTCCCATGCTACATAAGCCATTAAAATGAAAGAAAAAAGTAAATATTATAACTTACAATGAAGCTCTACCTTCATATTTATTTCCTTGATTTATCTAGGTTCCTCTCGCACAAGAAATAAACTTGAATATATCTTTGGCATACGTGTTGAATATATAAGTGTTGGTAAGTTAGTTGGGGGAATGAATATTTCCACACCTATCAAAGGTTTAAGTAAACTTGAATATATATTTAGCATATAAGTGTTGGTAAGTTAGTTGGGGGAAGAAATATTTCCACACCTATCAAAAGTTTATTTGTAAATATTTCCATACTTATCAATTAATATTTATTTTTGTTAGTATTGGTGAGTTAGTTGGAGGAATGAATATTTCCATGCCTATAGGGATTTATTCTTGTTGAGTTATTATAAAACATTTTTCATAATTATATTAATGGAACTTATTACTAATGGGTTAATATTCCCATTTCTAAAACTGATGACTAGTGAATAAATATTCACATTTCTAATACTTAAATATTTTATTATAAATATTCCCATTTCTACTACTTAAATATTTTATTAAAACTTAATAATGTTTATTTATTTATTTAAATATAATTAATAACATTTATATAAAAAATGATAATATTATTATTATAAAAAAATAAAATATTTTATTAAATTTTAAGTAAATTAATTTAATTTATTAAAAATGTATTAAATCTTAAATTAACATAAACACCTTTCCTCATATACTTGAAGTCTACATCCATCACAACATGAACGTACAATCTTATAACCACTTTAATTAATACATATACTAATAACTTCTCAACAAACATGATAAAGGAAACCCACTCTTAAGTGAACAATATGTTTGTCTTTTGACCTATTCTTACAAGACAATCCCTTAGACATGTTTCTCTTTTAAAAAAGTAGATGCGTACACTAATAACTCGTTAGACCTCACCAAGGAATTTTAGTTAGTACGACTCCTTTAAACATGTTTCCCGTAAATGAAAAAGTAAAAAAATTAGAGGAATTGTACTACCAGATTTAGATTTTTCAACTTGCATTTACAATGCCATGTGCTTCTTTTGTATCCTTGCCCTTTCATAAATAATCTCCCAAAAGGTCTTATTTCTTTGGAATATGTGAAATCCTTTTCTGGTTATGCCCTACCCCAACCCATT
>ML812781.1:33967-44906 GCA_009831015.1 Picea engelmannii
GCTCAATAAACAACAATGACATTGATGACAGTTACATCAAAACTTAAAGATGAAACATCATCAACATGTCAAAGTAATATCAACAACTAAGTCACAATAAAGATCACACTTAATAATCTACCACACAAGATAGAATCAAACCCACCATGATTTGAACTTGGATCATCCTTATGACAACCACTCTAATTGCCAATGTACCAAAACTACTAAATACACACAACTTACATAGATCCATCTTAATTAAGATTATTTTTAAATTTTAATTGATAAGTAGTTTTTTTTTTTTTTAATATTCGGATTTCACATTAACTTATGTAAAAATCTACTTTAATATATGAAAAAGAGATTTCAATCTTAACTATACACCTCTCCCAAAAATAAATACTTTACTAAGTGAATATAGAATGATTCTCTAATTTAATTCATTTAAAAAACTATTAGACATTAAAATCAATAAATGTCGTCGGCAAACAACATGTGAACAAGGATTCCATAAATAGTACCTAGGGTAAATATCGTTGATGAACAACATGTGAACAAGGATTCCATGTAAGTTGTAAAACACGAGCATGATAAATAAAGTGGGTGTAGTTAATTGAATGAGGTTGAGAGAATTTGTCCTTTCCTTCAAAATCATTTCACCACCAAAACTAGTCATAATCATATGGAATGTGGTATGCTCATGATGTAAGGGGTGTCTTCATGTGCATTGTTACAAGACTTTTTACACTTATGTGTTCACATCTTAAAACAATTAAGTTGGTAAACATAATTTTTGCAAGGGCATTAAAGTTGTTAATTGTTAAATGTTGTTTGAAAATTGTATATATTTTGGAGGAGTTTTAAATTGGGATTTTGGTTTTTTTTTTCAAGTTATAAAGTTTGGAGAAAATTTTCTCTTATTTTGAGGATGGTATTGAGGGAAACATTTAGAGTCTTTTGATTAACAAGGTTCAAAGCGATTACAATAATATACTCGTTATGAGCTCAATATGTCATTTATAAGAATTGAACTCAAGTGAAGAGGATAATAATCATTCTTCCCAACTCCCCGGATGGGGTGTTAGGGCGGAAAACGTGGCAGACGGAGGGGGCAGGAACCAACCATCGAGGCATAGAGCCACGTGACGAGCTCGTGCCACAGCCCGTCACCCTCCCCTCCGATTAAATAGCCTTTACTGTGATTAGAAGGCGCATTTATGAAGTTTCCCTCTCCATATTCGCGTCGTCGTTTGGCTTGGTTAGCGATGGTTGTCACTCGTCTCCGCTTGCATTCTGGAGGGCTCTTCCCATTGCAGCCATGGCCTAATCCAGCTCGAATTCTCTGGCTCCATGCTGCCCCTGCTCACCACCAGGGCATACACCTCTGCATAGTGTACCTTTTCTCGTCGACTAGTTACCGGTATCACCCTATGCCGCGTCCCAGGGGAAGGCCTCGAAGGGGCTCTCCCTGGAAGCCTCATCGACCCTCGGTCTCTCCCCCCGAATCACCTTCCATATGCTCCTCCCCCTCGCTCCAGCCCGAGCATTTCTTGGCTCCCTCTCACGATCCGCCGAACTTGCAGTTTGGCTATTTGGCAATAATACCCCGGCTGTCAAGCTCCCTCCCGCGTCTCTTTCTCGACCTTCCTGTGGATTTCACTGCCCCCACACCAGTCCCTGACCCTCTGAGAAACTCAAGCGGTGAGCCTCCTCCAAATCGTAGGCATGGGGGTGCTGGACACCATTTCACTGATTCCTTCAACAACGCGCAGTTCAGAGACAACCTGGCTATCCTTCACGGCCTAGTTTTTGAGCTCCGCCAGGGGGTGGAGGATCTCCAGTTTCGCCTACAAGCAACAGATGAAAAGGTGGAGGTCTTTCTTCAGACTCTCTCCTCCATGCACACAGCTCTCTCCTCGGACTCGGCAGAAGCGACCCCCATGGAGGAACCAAGAGCAGCTCCAGATGAAGGACATGACCAGGTGCAGCGCTTAGCAGCGATGGCACGGGAGCAGGGTGCGCGAGAGTGCAGTGTTGCAAAGATGGACTCGGCAGGGATACTGATGCAAAATGCTACCACGACGGCTGATGGAACCATGGGCGAAGTGCAAGTCGACCGACAATGGGCATACCATGTGACGTTTGTCGAGGAGGAGCCCTGGACAAAGGACCTCCACGCCACGTGGCCGGGCTATCTACCAGGTGTCCAAGTCTATAGTGTTTCACAATGTCTTGTCAGCTTTTTTGTTAGTTTTAGTTGATAAACAATATGTATAAGACCACTTTTCTTATCTTATCATACTATCTATGCCGGACTCTTATGCTAGCTGGACTGGTTTCCCCTCTGTTGGGGCAGTCCAGTAACAACAACATGGCTATCACTGTATTTTGCAACTTTGCCTCAGTTCTGGAAGGTTTTTAATATATGATACTTCTTATTTAAAAAAAAAAAATCATTCTTCCCAACCACTCGAGCTAAATCTAATAGAAATACAATAGATTTTTCAATGCCACAATATAATAACACATTCTTGAGATAAATGTAGTCTTTGAAAAGTACTTAATATTTATCATTAAAATTTATTGTTTAGTTTTTAATTTAAAAAAATTCAAAAATATTAATTTTTTAATTAATAAAATAAGTTATATTATTTAAACAATAAATAAATAAAATCAAATAATCAAAATATACATACTTTGTCTTTTACGGAGATTGGAAACTTCCTAGCATGGAAAGTTGGAAATTGTTTACAAGTCAGAGTTGGTGTCGATGCAACCATGGCCTTTGATAGAAGAGTGTTTCTCTTTAAAAGATCGATTCAACACTTTCTTAATATTGGTAAAGCTACTCTAAACCTTATGAAAATGCCAGCTTGTGCCCCCATTTGAATTTTGGTCTCAAGGATGGACGAGTGTTGTTGAACTAAATTTGGATGGAGAGTGGCTTTGGAATGGAATAATTTTGTAGATTCTCTTCAAAGAGATCACATTAGAATCAATACATTTGAAGATGAACTCATTTGAAACAGGGATATAGTAGGAGGTAATTATACTGCTAAGTTGGGTTATGAAGCTCTATTCGATACCAAGGAACTGGGTGATTCTTGGTAGTGGAAGAAACTTGGAAGGTAAAGGCTCTAACAAATACAATTTTTTTGGGGGATTGCACTAAACAACAAAGTATTAACCTGGGAGATGATGAGAAAGAGGAACAAGGTGAGACCTATTATTTGTCTAATGTGAAGAAACAATGACGAAACCACTTTCCGTCGCTTTCTTACTTGTCCATACTCACAATAGGAGTGGAATGAAAGAGAATGCCATTTGGGTCTTTTAAACTTATAGATTCAGGATTCTATAAAAGAATGTTTTGCAGTTTGGTTTATCAATAGAGAGTTGAACCATTTGAGAGTCCTTCCTTATTTGGTTCTCTGGG
Organism: Picea engelmannii; assembly: GCA_009831015.1. NCBI lineage: Eukaryota > Viridiplantae > Streptophyta > Pinopsida > Pinales > Pinaceae > Picea > Picea engelmannii. The sequence goes on from ML812781.1 coordinate 37,386, forward strand.
GAATTTGGTTGGTATGCAGCTTTATTTGGAGATAAGTATGTTCCCTCATTTAGGACTATGGCATAATGTCTGGGAATACTTTCTTTTTACAGAATTACTTCAATTAATAAACCTCTTAGGATAGTGAGTGAACCAAGGATTGACAAGTCCTTTCCTTGGAGTTTTTTTGACAATGTCTGCAATGATTCATTAAGTGGTTGTAGTTTTATCTTTCATTTCACTGACCATAAACATTTTCATTTTATGGAAAATGTTGGGAGGGGAACAAATAATCGCAACAAATTTATGGCACTTTTCCTACTTTTGAAGCTTGCACATTGTCATAGAATTGTTTCTCTACATGTCTTTGGCGACTCCAGTCTAGTTATTAATTGTATATCTGGATCTGATCAAATTCATAACATTGTAATTAGGCTGTTGTTTGATCAGCTTTGGGATGTCTCTAGTCTCTTCACTCGAATTGATTTCTCACATGTGTTTAGAGAGATGAACCAAACAACAAACAAACTTTCAAAACATGGCCTTCAGATACTCGAGAATCATTACTTGTTACGGGAATTTATTGATGAATGAGCAGAGGCTCGTATTCAACATTTGATACATGATATTTAAAGTAACTTGTATATGTAACATCTCAGTTTAGAAGTGTGAACTTTATGATGTCATAATACCTTCTGGTATGAATAGTATTGTCATTTATATATGAATTTGGAGATCTCGTTTTGATGTGATGCCTCGAGTTCTTCTATTAAAAGGAAMAATATTGATCATACTTATGCAMTTAAGGATTTCATTTATTTTCATCTCAAATATAAGTACATTTTTTTCTTTGAAAAGAAAATCAAAATATTTGTTATAATTATAATTATAGTTTATAATATATTATATAAATAATAATTATRAATTAYAAAGTTAGTTAAATATAATATTAAAATGAGAAGAAAATTTATGTTATAAAAGTTAATTTGATTATAAATATTTTCAATAAAATATTAACATAATAATYTATTTCATTGTAATATGTGGAAAAAAATTYCTTAAACTTTTATGGAATATTAACTATTAACAATATTTTTAYCTTATTTTACTTAGTCCATTGAATGTAGTTTGGGTGGTTGGGAGGAATGTTGTTTTCTTCCCCAYCCAAGTTCAATTCCTTGTAATGACATGTGATTCCCTTAATAGATCTATAAAATACTCATACTTTTACCAATATACTATAAAATATATTCTATTAATATATAATAACAAAAGAAGCTTAGTMCAAAATAACATGATTCACTYAGTACAAAATATTAATAGCTGCTACCACATACATTTTTATTCAATTACAAAAAAGAGAGTGCTATTCCAGTTGATTCATTTGATGCATCAAATCCATTKCCYTTRATATAGCCATTCTCTTTATTTGTTTTAAAGAATTACATACATGGATGGTGGAATTTTAAGCAACGAATCCCTTCATATTGTTAGATTTGTAGTTTATTTTATTAATTTTGATTAGTTTTAACAAGAAATCTATGATACACACAAACATGCTTCCTTTGCAACTAAGTTTTTGCATGAGGAAGGATACACACCTTTAGATTGCAACTAAGTTTTTGCATGAGGAAGGATACACACCTTTAGATTTGAAAACAATTGAATGAGAATTGATATGCCATTCAAGATTTTTGACTTTGCCTCATATTATCTATCTTTTGCCAGTTGATAAAATAATAAATGAACAAATATTTCTGTATATGAATATTCATAATGGCTTTTATTTAGATTTATGTTGTAGGAAGGGATTTGAGTCACTGTGCGTAAGGGATCAGAGGCAACTTTAAATATTGTAAATTCCTCGTGGGCGGCGGACGATCGTTCCTTGGTTGATTATGATAAAAAAAACTGTTTATATTGTAAATATTATTATTTGCTTCCAACTAAATTTTGGAGCATGCATTGCACCTTAGGTTCTTGGATTTCAATAATCTCTTTTGTCTAAAACTTCAAAATAATTCCGCACACAAACATTTTCCTCTTATAAATCTCTATGCCTCAATGGATTACTAGTACTTTGTAATGTCTGAGAATTGCAAGGAATTTTCGAATTCTAACTTTTATCAATAATGATTATTGATAAGTAAAAGTAAAAAGCTTGATAAAAATATCGAAAATGCTCCTAATAAAGAACAAAATAATGTACCGAAAAATTAGATGAATATATAATTTTTAAATTAAATTAATATAAATTTTAAATTAAATTAAGAACAACCCATCAAATCGATCAGTTTTTCGAAGTATGGAGGCCTGCTTTACTTGGAGGTAACATAATTGATGAACTATGTATGTGCCATGTGTTCATGCGTAAACGACTTCTTGATGGCACATGGAGGCTGCTGGAATGGTTCCATGATGATTGTTATGGATGCCACATGTGTTGCCATTCCAATTCTCCCTATCAAATTGTCTGGGTGAAATGCTCATGGGTCTAGATCAAACTGACCATTCTTCCCAAGGTTTCCAATTCTGTTGTAGGGGATGTCCAGGTACCATCAATATATAGTTAATTCCTTTCTGGAATGGAATTACTAAGGTGATTCATGAAGAATGAATGGGTGAGGATGATTTTGGTGAAGGGCGTTAGGCCTCAAGGTTGCAGACCTTTTTGGCTCACTTATTTCAATCACACAACCCTTAGGGAATATGGACCCCTTAGGCTTAGCCCAACGTTCCTGGGTATCAGTCCTATGGGTCCTTTTGAATGGATCTCTCCCGTTCGTCTTCTAAACAAAGAGACCTCCTCTTTTCAAGGCTTCAACTTTGCTACCCCTCCTAAGCTTTACCATGAAAGGGTTAAGGACTTGGGTCTAGCATTTCGTTCGTATGACAAAGGGGTCTAGAAGAGGTATCCTCTTTGGATGGATGGTTTCGAGTTGACACGATATCTCCTATATTGAGCATCTTAACAACTTATGCCCCAAGAAGCCTCTAGAGTTAAGCTGGGCATGCAATCTATCGGTTGGAAGTGTGAATTCACAAGGAGATGAAGGCATACACATAACATAGCCATTTCACATAGAAGACATTTATAAATGTATATATATATATATATATATATACACACACAAGTATTCATCCATTATTCCAGTTCAACAATTAAAGTAGGGAAAATACTTATCAGAACCAGACAATGTAAATCCATTGCTGGAAGGGGTGCCCATTTCCACCCAACCATAGGCTCAGTTACTCCAAACGGATTTACCACTAGCCACCCCCGAGCTAGACCACGATGCTCTGCAACACAATCTTTCCTTCTGGATCAATAATAGTAGGGACGAAGGTCACTCTCCTCCTCCCGTAGGATCCTGGCAATGGTTTATACGATACCAAGAAAGGAGGACCAACCTCATTTATCAGCTTGTATCATAACCTTCTCCACCATTTCCTATGACCAGAACGCTTATTTCCAGTTCTTCCTTGAACTCGAGAGATTCACCTCCCATCTCTGCACTCTTTGTAGGTCGCCTTCTGCCCACCACACCTTCCTTTCTTGCCTCTTTCAACAAGGTCGCGTGTGGCTCGAATCCCCATCCCGCGGTCAAGTCTGGATGCCTCACAGATGGGTGATATGCCCCATCCCCTCATTAACTCTTGAGGGGGTCTTCCCACCTACCAGCCTGACCGTAATTCATTTCTGGGTTAGAGGACTGTTCTAGTCCTAAGCAATTAAATCTAGTAAGTATTGGTTTGGTGAAGGTTAATGCAACTATTGAAACAAAGTTTATTTTTTCTTCTTCTAACCTTAAACTAATTTTTTCTTTGGTTATGGAGCCGCCCTTAGTTCTAAAAAGTCTTTCAATAGTTTCAGGTTTTGGGGTTCGGCTATTCACGAAGTATGATTTTTAAATAACAACTTCAAAGTCCCGATACCGAAGTCTCAAAAAGTGATTGTTTAAAAGAAATTAAACCGAATTAAAAGGAATAAGTAAAAATGTTTAACGACTTTCTAAGCTTTTCGTATTTTCTTTTTTGACCATCTCAATTTAAACAACAGTTCAAAGTCCCGATATGCTTTTTTACGAAATCCCTTTTTAATCGTGATTAATTAAATTTTAACCATACTTAACAAATCGTTAATCAGTCACATTTCGGAAAATCAACGAGTTATCACTCTTTCACACTCAAAAAACCCCGAAGCCCGAAATCCTGAAAGTATTAAGCGCTTAAGCATAATTAAATTAACATTAAAACAAGGTTAATGATATTAAATGACTTTTCACGTTTTGCTATTCGGAAATTTTCGAAGACATTCCTTTCGAAATCCCAGTTTTGAATCGCCAATATTTGGCAACACTTATTATAAATTAATGAAATATCTTATAGTGTAAGACACATATCTCTAGACATACTCTCCTCATTAAGGAAAATGAATTTATGAATCGTAGAAAGCACAATCTAATTAAGGCAGGCTAAGGGCGAATAAAGGTTTCTAATTCAAATTTCTTTCTCACTTTCAGTAAATTAGCAATTTGTATTTGAGAAAACTTACACCTTCTCTATAACAACTACTCGCTTCTTATCATAGGTATCATGGCACCCAGGAAAATGCAGAAAAAGAATGATGATGCCGGTGAAAGCTCAGGTCCGAATTCGGATGTTATATCTGATACTACACCACATGTTGTAGATTCAGTCCGGTCCTGGATGCAAATTTTTGAAATATGAGAGCATGAGGTTAGGAATTGCCCCGATGATTTGAAAAATGAAAAGAATGAAAATAAACACAGAGATATAGTAGAGGCCGAGCTCCATAAAATAACCACACGACCTAAGCTCATGCCATACAATGACATGATGAAATGGGCTCTGATGAACACCGATGTGCAGACCAGGAGTATCATGAACCATCAAAAGGTCGTCGTCGGCTCGTTCAGATCAGTACATATTCAAGTAATGTACAAGCTATCCCCTATTTCTAAATATATTTATAATGTCGAATTCGTAGAAGAATTTCAAAGAAAGGAGTATCCAGATATAATCAAAGAATGGTAGGGTATTCCAACAAAATTTAGAGCTGATACCCATGGCATCTATGCCACATCATTGTTAAATGAATACATAGTTTATATAGAAATGATGTCATGTAGACTATTTGGGAGGAAAATCCCTACCCATTTCCCCGCAGAATGGGTGCCAATCATACACGAGGTAGCCGAGGGTTACACTTTCAACTGGGATAACATTTTATCAGATAACCTAACCAAGGAGATTGCAGAGTACCAAATGACAAAGTCAAAGAGACAGTCTGCGTCTTTTTATATGTCTGCATATATTATGGACGCTATCTGTTATATGACCCCTTTCCCTTTGATGAATTGGAACTGGAATTCAACTTGTGCATAACCCATCCATATCTATCACTCTCAACTATGGGAAGAGAAAGAAAAACATTTCTTTTATGAGATCTGTCACTATGTAGTGATACTTGTGCATCAAATATTGTATGGATACCCACCCCCTTGGATTTCAGAGAAAATCATGGGAAACCTCAAAACAGTTGCTTATTGGTTTATCAAAGAGAATTTCTCTTATGTCAGAGTCTTTGGTTGTTCAATTCCCCCCCATGCTCTCCCTAAATTTATCCCTGACAGACTGGTGTGTAGAGAAGTGGCATACCAGATAATAACAAGAGGCATTGGTACAAAGTTAAAAGCAGCTCAGAAGAAATTCTGGCCAGTTTTTCCTGTACATATTGGGAAGTTTTCATTGCTTAATCTTGGCCATTCTAAAGTGGAAGCCCCAACATTAGAAGACATTAAGCTGGTAGATCTTGAACTCATAAAGCACGACCCATACCAAATTGTGGGAAATCATCTAGCTCATTGCAACATGAAAACGTTTGAGCATGAAGACTCCCCCTGTGACGACATATTCAAAGGAGCCAGAGCATAGGAGGAGATATTAGAGAGAGTCCAGGCACTACCCCCTGACCTGCAGATCAGATTTCTTGCTTTCCAGAAGCACAGATGAAGTGGGTTGCCAAAAATACTACAAGGGGAATCAATAACCTCTCCTTCAGAACAAGAAGAGATACCTCCAGGTTTCGAATCAAAATCTCAAGATAAAGGGACTACAGAGGAGAACTCAAAGAATCTTGAAGGGTCTTCACAAAGATCAAAAACCTCGTGGACAGAGCATCCAGGGTTTGAAACAAATTCCAAATCCGAGACTCCTTTAAAATAAGATCAAACGATTCCTCCTTCATCGTCAACTATCCCTGCTAATAGTCCCAAAACAACAGAAGGAACACAACTCATAGAGTTGGGAAGCCCTATTGCATCATTGACTCCTTTACAATCAACTTTTGGGACTCCCCATCTGGAAATTATATATGTAAGTGACCTTACTCCAGTCTCTAGAGAAGAGATACCTTCCTCTGACTACTTTTTCAGTAAGAAGAGGAAAGCGATAGTGAAACAGGAAATGCATTTGAAATAAGGCACAATGGTAAAGAAACACAGAGTGCTCTTAGATGGACAGAACCTAGAAGAGGAAGATTTCGCCACAGAGGTAGTAGGCTCTATGAGAGATTTGGAAACGATTAACTTATTTTCAGTTGACAATATGAAAACAAGGCTGAAGCAAAAGAATCAGATGATAGCCCAGTTTTAGAGTCAAATACGGAACTCAGAGAGTAGTATTAGAGAGGAGATAAATGAAGGGCTGGAACAAGCTAGAGCTATTGAAAAACAAGAAATCCAACTCCTCAGGTCTAGCTTGGATGAGATGTATAAGAAGATACAAGCTAATCAAGGGCAGGTCATCCAGTAGGAAGAATTAGCGAGGCAGTTGCAAGATAAGTTGAATTCTATTCAAAATCAGGTGATATATTTAAAAGGTTTTCAAGCCCAGGCACTGGAGGTGCATATGAAGATAGAATAAAACCAACAAAGATTGATTTCTAAAGTAGAGGTTGTTCAGAACTATTTTCGAGAAGTAAGTCAATCTTTCGATAACATTGTTTTCAAAGAAAAAGAGGCTAGCCCAGCCTACTTTTCAAAACTCATCCCTGTGTCTTTCAATTTAAAATATGTATGGTTGTGGTCAAGAAAGAACTTGAGGTGGTGGTTGTGACAATGACCCAAGTTCAAATCCTAGTGGCCAAGCTCCTCCTTAACATGGGGTTTGCTAGATTTTTCTATTAATTATATTGAATATTGTTGATGTAGTTGTTGCTAGCAAGGTTCCAACTAACTATATTATTCACTTAAGTGTGTAAGTGTGGGTTGAGCTAATTAATGTGTTTACCATTCGTAAAAATGGGTTCCATTTAGTGTGTGTGTGTGTGTGTGAATTGGTAAAGGTGAGGTGCTAATGCAACATCCACTAGGGATCAAGCCTCATAACAATCCCATGTAAAGCCTTTGGGTGGACTTTGAGCTTTGTGTTCCAAACTATGTAGCATTTGAGCATAAATAATTAAAATAACATGACCTTGTTCTCAAGTTTTTCGTCCATTAGGCAGTTTCCTTATAG
>ML812781.1:59873-72253 GCA_009831015.1 Picea engelmannii
AAGCAGTGAAAATACTTATCAAAACCAGACAATGTAAAGCCACTGCTAGAAGGGGTGCCCGTTTCCACCCAGCCATAGGCTCAGTCACTCCAAACGGATTTACCACTAGCCACCCCCGAGCTAGACCACGATGCTCTGCAACACAATCTTTCCTTCTGGCTCAACAATAGTAGGGATGGAGGTTACTCTCCTCCTCCTGCAGGATCCTGACAATGGTTTATACGATACCAAGCAAGGAGGACTGACCTCGTTTATCAGCTTGTATTCATAACCTTCTCCTCCATTTCCTATGACCAGAACGCTTATTTCCAGTTCTTCTTTGAACTTGAGAGATTCACCTCCCGTCTCTGCACTCTTCGTAGGTCGCCTTCTGCCCACTAGACCTTCCTTTCTTGCCTCTTTCAACAAGGTCGCATGTGGCTCGAATCCCCAGACCGTGGTCAAGTCTGGAATCCTTACAGATGGGTGATATGCCCCATCCCCTCATTAACTCTTGAGGATGTCTTCCCACCTACCATCCTGACTATAATTCATTTCTGGGTCAGAGGACTGTTCTAGTCCTGAGCAATTAAATCTAGTAAGTACTGGTTTGGTGAAGGTTAACACAACTGTTGAAACAAAGTTTATTTTTTCTTCTTTTAACCTTAAACTAAATTTTTCTTTGGTTATGGAGCCTCCCTTAGTTCTAAAAAGTCTTTCAATAGTTTCAGGTTTCGGGGTTCAACTATTCATGAAGTATGATTTTTAAATAACAACTTCAAAGTCCCGATACTGAAGTCTCGAAAAGTGATTGTTTAAAAGAAATTAAACCGAATTAAAAGGAGTAATTAAAAATGTTTAACGACTTTCTAAGCTTTTCGTATTTTCTTTTTTGGCCATCTCAACTTAAACAACAGTTCAAAGTCCCGATGCGCTTTTTTACGAAATCCCTTTTTAATCGTGATTAATTAAATTTTAACCATACTTAACAAATTGTTAATTAGTCACATTTTGGAAAATCAAAGGGTTATCACTCTTTCACACTCAAAAAACCCCGAAGCCTGAAATCCCGAAAGTATTAAGTGCTTAAGCATAATTAACTTAACATTAAAACAGGGTTAATGATATTAAATGACTTTTTGTGTTTCGCTATTCGGGAGTTTTCGAAGACATTCCTTTCAGAATCCCAGTTTTGAATCGCTGATATTTGGCAACACTTATTATAAATTAATGAAATATCTTATAGTGTAAGACGCATATCTCTATATGTACTCTCCTCATTAAGGAAAATGAATTTATGAACCGTAGAAAGCACAGTCTAATTAAGGCAGGCTAAAGTTGAATAAAGGTTTCTAATTCAAATTTCTTTCTCACTTTCAGTAAATTAGCAATTTGTATCTGAGAAAACTTACACTTTCTTCTCTGTAACAACTACTCGCTTCTTATCACAGGTATCATGGCACCCATGAAAACGCTGAAAAATAATGATGATGCTGGTGAAAGATCAGGTCCGAATTCAGATGTTATATCTGATACTACACCACATGCTATAGATTCGGTCCGGTCCTGGATGCGGATTTTTGAAATATTAGAGCATGAGGTTAGGAATTGCCCCGACGATTTCGGAAATAAAAAGACTGAAAATAAACTCAGAGATATAGCAGAGGTCGATCTCCATAATATACCCACACGACCTAAGCTCATGCCATACAATGACATGATAAAATGGGCTCTGATGAACACCAATGTGCAGACCAGGAGTATCATGACCCATCAAAAGGTCGTCATCGGCTCATTCAAACCAGGACATATTCAAGTAATGTACAAGCTATCCCCTATTTCTAAATATATTTATAATGTCAAATTCGTAGAAGAATTTCAAAGAAAGGAGTGTACAGAATTTGGCCAAACATATCCAGATATAATCAAAGAATGGTGGGGAATTCCAACAAAATTTAGAGCTGATACCCATGGAATCTATGCCACACCATCGTTAAATGAATACATAGTTTATATAGCAATGATGTTATGTAGACTATTTGGGAGGAAAATCCCTACCCATTTCCCCGCGGAATGGGTGACATTCATACACGAGGTAGCCAAGGGTTACACTTTCAACTGGGATAAGATTTTATCAGATAACCTAACCAAGGATATTGCAGAGTACCAAATGATAAAGTCAAAGCGACAGTCTGCGTCTTTTTATATGTCTACATATATTATGGATGATATCTGTTATATGACCTCTTTCCCTTTGAAGAATTGGAACTGGAATTCAACTTGTGTAGAACCCATCCATATCTATCACTCTCAACTATGGGAAGAGAAAGAAAAACATTTCGTTTATGAGATCTATCACTATGTAGTGATACCTGTGCATCAAATATTGTATGGATACCCACCCCCTTGGATTTTAGAGAAAATCATGGGAAACCTGAAAACAATTGCTGATTGGTTTATCAAAGAGAATTTCTCTTATGTCAGAGTATTTGATTGTTCAATTCCCCCCATGCTCTCCCTAAATTTATCCCTAAAAGACTGGTGTGCAAAGAAGTGGCATACCAGATAATAACATGAGGCATTGGTACGGATTTAAAAGTAGCTCAGAAGAAATTCTGGCCAGTTTTTCCTGTACAGATTGGGAAAGTTTCATTGCTTAATCTTGGCCATTATAAAGAGGAAGCCACAACATTAGAAGACATTAAGCTGGTAGATCTTGAAATCAGAAAGCACGACCCATACCAAATTGTGGGAAACAATCTAGCTCATTGCAACATGAAATCGTTTGAGCATGAAGACTCCCCCTGTGACGACATATTCAAAGGAGCCAGAGCATAGGAGGAGATATTAGAGAGAGTCCAGGCACTACCCCCTAACCTACAGACCATATTTCTTGCTTTCCAGAAGCATAGACGAAGTGGGTTGCCAAAAATACTACAAGGGGAATCAATAACCTCTCCTTTAGAACAAGAAGAGATACCTCCAGGTTTCGAATCAAAATCTCAAGATAAAGGGACTACAGAGGAGAACTCAAAGAATCTTGAAGGGTCTTCACAAAGATCATAAACCTCACAGATAGAGCATCCAGGGTCTGAAACAAATTCCAAATCCGAGACTCCTTTAAAATCAGATCAAACGATTCCTCCTTCATCGTCAGCTATCCCTGCCGATAGTCCCAAAACAACAGAAGGAACACAACTCACAGAGTTGGGCAGCCCTATTGCATCAATGACTCCTTTACAGTCAACGTTTGGGACTCCCCATCTGGAAATTATATATGTAAGTGACCTTACTCCAATCTCTAGAGAAGAGATACCTTCCTTTGACTACTTTTTCAGTAAGAAGAGGAAAGATGTAGTGAAATAGGAAATGCATTTGAAAGAGGCACAATGGTAAAGAAACACATAGTGCTCTTTGATGGACATAACCTAGAAGAGGAAGATTTCGCCACAGAGGTAGCACGCTCTATGGGAGCTTTGGCAACGACTAACTTATTTTCAGTTGACAATATGAAAACAAGGCTGAAGTAGAAGAATCAAATGAAAGCCTTGTTTTAGAGTCAAATAAGGAACTCAGAGAGTAGTATTAGAGAGGAGATAAACAAAGGGCTGGAACAAGCTAGAGCCATTGAAAAACAATAAATCTAACTACTCAGGCCTAGCTTGGATGAGATGTATAAGAAGATGCAAGTCAGTCAAGGGCAGGTCATCCAGCAGGAAGAATTAGTGAGGCAGTTGCATGATAGGTTGAATTCTATTCAAAATCAGGTGATAGATTTAAAATTTTTTCAAGCCTAGGCATTGGAGGTGCATATGAAGATAGAAGCAGAGAAACGAAGATTAATTTCTAAAGTAGAGGTTATTCAGAACTATTTCCGAGAAGTAAGTCAATCTTTCGATAACATTGTTTTCAAAGAAAAAGAGGCTAAAGAAACCCGTGCTACTTTTCAAAAGGCAGTTGTACTTTCGACAAAAGAAGAGGTATCAGAAACTCCAAGGCTGTTTGTCACAGAGTAGATCAGGGGTGATATCATGCTTAAAGTATGGGAGGCCAACATAGCCGAAAGAAAGAAAATGGCCAAGGAAGTCAAGGATGATTGCAAAGAGACCTTCGATTTGCTAGACAAAGGATCATTAGGCATTGGAAAAGACAATTTTTCTAGGCTACTAGGACAGATCAATATTGTAAGACATCAACTAAAACTCAAAGAGAACTTGAATGAAATTCAGATTGAAATTTCACAACTAAAAGAGATTGATGTTACCTACATAGACAGGTGGTTGGTGAAGCCAAATTTAAAATTGCAATTAGTTAAGTTTGCTGGCAAAGGGATTGAAGACCGATTTCCAAAAATTCAGAGGAAAATTTATCTGTTCGAGGCAAAAGATATACTAGAGCCTCCTAGAATTTTAGTGCATTTTCTAGAAAAATGTATTGAATGTCTCGGACCAAAAGAAGGAGATACTTCAAAGAAGTAATGAAGTATCATATTGTAGGCTCATATTATCAAGATGATAGAGAAATAAAATATAACCATGTAAATGGTTCAAGTTTGCATTTTTGTAACCGTTAGCCCCTAGGAGTTAGGAAATCACCAACTGTCAAGAATTGGTGACTTTGTATAAATATAATTTCATAAGACTGAGAAAAGGCTTTTTTGCGGCCGATTGTACTAGAGAAATTTTCTTCATTTATAGTGATTAATGAGAATACAAAACGAAGATTCCAGATTCTATCGAACTTGAGTTATGTGTTCCTCTTTACTTTCATTTTCAACATCTTTCCCTTATATATCTTTGATGAATGTTTAACTGCAATTTAGTACAACATCTAGTGTGGTTAAGAGTTATTTGGTTATCTAATTGTTTATAGTTTTTCCTCTGTGCTTGCTATTAGCAGGCTCAGGACCTGTAGATTATTTAGATTAATATATTTTTATGCTTCATTAGAGATCTCTTGTCTTTCTTCTTCCCCTTTTGCAAAGTGAGATTCCTCCATGATTGATGCCTCACATTGTTTAAATAGATTTATGTTTTTCTCCCATCACTTTCATGATTTCCAAATTTGACTCAGGAACGGGAAACAACCTTTGAAATTGTTATATTATTATTTTAATTTTGGGAACTTTTCTCTTATAATCCAAAACAGAAATAGCAAACCTTGAAAGAAAAGTAATATATATATTTTTTAACCTTTATCCCTCATGACTGTACCTATTGCAAGACAACCCAATATAGAACCCGACCTTTCAGATCAAACTAGCATTTATTTAAACTTATTTAACACTATCTTACAGAGAACAAACACCCGGGTTGAATTAGAACTTTCATGGGCAGTAATTGAACGGGATATAAGCATCCAGGAACATTGGGAAGCTAGACAGAGACAGTTAAGAAACTAGCCATAGATTTTCTCTTTAGTAACTGGCACATTTTATACCTTAACTCTCTCTACCTTTTTAGGATTCCTAGACTTTATATTTTAAATCCTTAAGTATAAGCTCTGGAGCAACATCTTTTTGGCGCCGTTGTCGGGGAGCGAAGAAACGAAATTATATTTCCCTGGGAAGAATGACATTGACTTTTCTTTCTTTGATAGTGAAACAAAGATCGAAAACTTTATAAGGCTATTCTCAAACTTTCACTTGACAACTCCACGATTAATAAACTGGATTTTAACCGAAAGAATACCAGATAAAACCCAGATAACAAACAGACTTCGCCTGTATCCGACCCAGAAAAAATCTTGAAATCAAGAAAACACTTTAAACAAATTGTCTCATCGACAAGTAAAATTTATCAACCTAAATTTACACAGTCGAATACTAAAAATCCACTTGAAAATTCAAATACCCCACTCCTTTGCGGGGACTACACCGTGTACCTTGACTCGTCTCCAGTATATACACCTTGTGGATCCAAGGAAACTAGCCCTCATTTTACGAGTCCACCTTTTTCAAGTTTCCTGTCCTTCGACGATCAGTTTCCCGAAATCATATCATCCTATCGGGATACAACCGAAGGGTTACCACACCCATTTAAAAGTCCCCCTTATAATCTCCGACTTCCATCCCCTAATTTTTCAATGGCTGTAGCCGGAGCAGGTGGTGCCAGAGGTGCAGGAGGAGGAGGAGCCGGTCAAGGGACACCTCCACCTCCTAGAATATTTTCTAAGGTTGCTACAAGATATGCCCCTCTAGTTCTCCCAGTCCCCCTTCATGACCTACCAGAGAATTACATGAAAAATATTCTGAAATTCACAGGAGAAGGAGAACTGACCGCTATTGAACACATCAATTTCTTTGACCAATTTGCTGACATCCTCGGTCTTGAACATGAGGACGTTTATTCGAGACTCCTCTTTCAAACCTTTGAAGGACAAGTGAGAACCTGGTTCCGAGGTCTAGCAACATGATCAATAGGATCATACGATGAGTTGGAAAACACTTTTATCAGAATATGGGGAGAAATGAAAGACCATTTCTACTATCTAACCGAATTTGGGGCTCTGAGAAAAAAGAATTCGAAATTAGTTCTCGAGTTTACCCAAAGGTTTAATAAATTGTATAATAAAATTCCGGCCAAGGTCAAACCTTCCCAACCCGTAGCGAAAGTAACCTTTGCTGGGGATTTTGACCCAGATTTCTCTCTTCTTTTGAGAGAAAGGAGATCTATAGACCTCACTAAAATGCAAGATGATGCTCTAGAAATAGAGTCAAATATGATGGCTTCAAAAAAATTAAAACCAAAATTCGAAACAGGAAACAAAGAAACCAGACGGTACAGAGAACAAGTGAGACCCTCTGAATCTGGGAGATCTTTAGAAGACAAAATGGATGACATGGCGAGAATAATTAAAGAATTGTCGAATAAGATTTCAAGAATGGAATTAGACCAATCAAAGAACGAACATTTCCCTAAAAAGGATTTCAGAAGGAATCCCAACCCTCAAACTCAACAAAGAAAAATTAAGAATGAGGATAAAAAAATCCAACCCCCCTTTAAAAGTGAAAACTTTATAGGAGGAGAAAACCTGGAAGATTTTGAGGAATTAGGAGAAGACATAAGTAATCTCGGTGATGATTTTCAGCAACCTTATCTGACGAGGCGAGATTATGAAAAATCCTTAAATACAAAATACAAATCTAAAAATAACAAAAACAACATTATTACAGAAGATTCAACTTATCAAGGAATCACTGATGACATAATGGATGAACTCCACCAGAAGTACAATCTGAGGTCTAGAAACAAGAATATCACAACCACCCCAGTGAAGAAAATCTTGCCAAGGGGGGAAACAGATGAGGCAGTTGCAAAAGCTACTGAAAAGTAGACTGTTAAAACCAAAACTATTGGCACACAATCTACTAAGGCAAAGCCAACAGAAACATCAGTCATCAACACAAGGCAAACAGAGGGTCCTATGGCCGAAACAAAAACCTTACAAAAAATAAAACTGAACAGAAAGGGATAGAAGCCCAAACCACAAAATTTGATAGAACAACGGGAAATTTCAGTCTAGAAAATGAAATTTATAAAATCAAAATCCCTATACCTCTTGTCGAACTGGCAAAATATCCAATATATAGAAAGCAAATTGCTAAAATAATTAATTTTTCAGACACCGAAAGTCAGGCTGATATGATAAATCTAGAAGATGACAAGCCTAATATAATTTTCGATCCACATTTCGAAGGTGTTAGAGATACCGTTTCCCCTTTCTATATCACACTAACTGTGCACAATCACCTGCTCCATAATTCCATGTTGGATTCTGGAGTCTCTCACAATGTAATGCCTAAAGCCATTATGGATAGTCTTGGTCTCAAAATCACTCGACCTTATGAGATCTGTAATCGTTTGATTCGAGAAAAGTCAAATGTATAGGTATGATAAAAGATTTAGTAGTTAAGCTTGCACATATACATGTGAAAAGCATTCTAAGGGATGTGGTTGTTGCTGATATACCCCCAAAGTATGACATGATGTTATCCAGATCTTGGGGTGCCAAACTTGGAGGATCCCTCCAACTCGACATGACGTACGCCACGATCCCGATTTTTGGAGGACAGTTCACGCATTTGTATAGAGAAACCAAGTTGGCATTTACAGTAAGTGAATCACTTAACCCAAATAAATACCTAGTTTATATTGCTGATCAGGATCTAGGGAATTGTATTCTATCTATTGATGATGATATTGATGTATGTATAGAGGAAAACTGTATAGAAAAGAAAAAAGAAAAAAGAAGAAAAAATAAATAAAGATGTATATAGTTCATGAGTTTGGAAAATGTTTTTTGATGGCGCTTCATCTTGTGAAGGAGTAGGAGCCAGAGTGCTTTTCGTGGCACCCGATGATGAATTCATTATACCTTTCTCTTATAGACTACAATGGGACATTGATTATACTGACAATGTTTGTGAATATGAGGCTCTAGTCCTAGGATTAGAAGCTGCCAGAAAATTAAAGACCAAAAGCTTAGAAGTCTATGGTGATGCTGAATTGATCATAAAACAAATCAATCGTCAATACCAGGCTAAGAACTCGAGGTTAAGATCTTATAGGAACTGTGCTTGGGATTTGATTGAGAACTTATTTTAATCAGTTAATGTTCATTACATCCCTAGGATTGAAAATCAACAAGCAAATTCACTGGCTAAAGCAGCCTCGACCTTCTCACCTCCAACGGTTTTGAAACTTAAATATCAGATAGAGATGAGACATAGGGCCTCGATACCGAATAATATACAACATTGGCAGGTTTTTGAGGATGATGAACAACTCATAAATGTTTTAGAAATGGTAGATGAGTTTTCCGAAACACATGTCGACCAGGAAAACCAGAATGATCCTGCTTGGATCATGCAGGAAGGGTGTTACACATGATTTTGGTCACTCTGGTGATGTCTCAACAATGGTGTATTCAGGCTCCCAACAAGGACTTTTTTCCTGAGAAAAGTGGCCCTTGTCTCCTTCCAAAAACATATTTTTAAAGTGAGTTCACAGGCTACCTATGGCCCGGGGTGCGATAATCCCTCATTCTCGCAGGCCACCTACACTTAGGGTGCGAACTTCTCACAGTTTTCTCTATACACGGGGTGCGAACCTGTTTTTAATCTTGGAAAGGAGAAGAGGTCTCGAGGCTTCTAGAAGGGAATCTTCTAGAAAATGAGTTGGCATTCATATGGTTGTCATTTTACTGACTTCTCAGATTTGATGGGATCATCCTCATCCATGTAACCATCTCTCCTTATCCTATATATTGAGAGGTTTCTCATGGAAAAAGGTTAAGCAATATTGAATGAAGAATTGGTGAAAGAATTGTGTGAAGAACCCTGCTTGGACAAAGACTTGAAGGCTCTAGTTGGTCTATCAAGAGGAATTGGATCTTCTTCATGCAAGTATAGAGAAAGTGTGTGTGTTGGAACCAAGGGTCACTGAAAGGAAGCTTGCAACATCAAGGCAATCAGGTTGTATCTTTTACTTTCAATTAACATGATATAGCGGCATGTCCCTTTCCCATAAAGTCACTCTTACTTTATTGTGTAATTCCTTGATCATATGCATAAGTTGACGTTGAATACATTTTGCTATCTTCACTTTGATTGGTTTGTGTTGTCTTGGACTTGACCTCACGAGAGCACCGGAGCGAAGCGGGAGCAACAGAGACCTAAGGAAGCGATATAAAGGCATGTCACTTGTTCCTCCCTATTAGCAGATTCAATGACTACAACTTAGGGAAAGAGTCATGTCTTGTCCTATTTTGTTCTAGATCCAGGTGGATCTAGGGAGATCTGTTAGTGTCCGCACCTACCGATTAGTCTGATAACAAAGGGGAAGATCCCCAAGAGTTTCAAGACAAGATTTCTAATCATCGTATGCTTATTTTGAAAAATAATTAGATCCCCAAAGTCCTGATCCCCTGTTGGCAGCCATTTTGCAATTTTATCTTTTCCTTACAAGATGCCTACACAAGGGTTTTGGACCCTCAATACTCGTCGGATTTCTGAACAAAAGAAAATGACACTATTATCTTCGCTTTCACATACCTGCCTTTCATTTTCATTTTCACGACTGCAAGCGTGAAAACCTTGAGTTGGAAGTCATGTTGATGGCATTAAAATCATCTTTGGATTGTTATAGATCTTTTTGGTTATGTGGTCATAACTCTTTTACCTCCAACTCACTACTGGTCATACATTTATCAAAACACCAAACCTTTATTCACTTTGCATTTTTGTTAATATGGTTTCAATTTATAAGTTCGTGATGCAATGATTTTTTGGTGTTTTTGATTAAATCCTTGGTGCAATGGTTTCATAGAACGCATTAATTTTGTGATTAAATCCTTGGTGCAATGTTCGATATAGTGGTTTCTTTCAAATCATACAAATGCTATTGTTGATTTAACATTCATACCGATTTTTGGTTATGAATACCATGGTTTTCAAATGGTTATTTGATATTTCATTTGGTTAAAATCTTTTTGGTTATGCATTGTTATGATTTGAATAGGCGCCATTCATTGTACAGCCGACATGATAGTTTTACATCATTTCAATTTACTCCACCACCCTCGCATTCATAAGCATTAACGCCTTCCTTGCACTTCGGGCTGCCTCTGCTTGTTTTGGGAAAACATGCGGGAAATTAGTTCTGTGTCTACCCTGTCAAACCCCCTCACCGATTACCCTGTTGACCGTGTGCTATCTTCTATGGCTCCTATAGTGCACATAGAACCCAATAGCGTCCAAACGTTGTTGTTATTTGATAACGCCCGAGAGGACCTGGAGAGGAACGACTGGTTAGTTTTCATTGAAAAATTCGAGGGTTTTAACCTCGCAGTCGCTCAACAATTTTCCCTCACATTCGATGGATGCAGGGCCAAAGTTGGGGACATCCAACTTGAATTGAACGAGGAATTCCTCAGCTCAGCCACTGGTCTGCCAGCCAAGGGGTAGAAACGGTTTAAGAAATCGAAGGTGGATGAAGTGCCATGGCCGCTCCTATTTACCTCGAGGAAAATCAACAGTTGTGACAAAGGTATGCCAGTCACAACTCTTAAGTCTAGGTGGCATGATTTGTTGGCCATTATTAAGCAATTCGTTACATGCGAAGGTAGATACGGTTTAGTTTTCCTATACCACCTATGACTGCTTATGAGTTTCATAGATTTCGCTTTAAATATGCCACATTTCCTTCTTCACAGTTTGTATAAAATGGCTAAACGATTCAAGAGGGAGAAGGCCGATCCAGCCTCTTCCACCACTGTTTAATTAAAATTGTTATAGTCCATCATTTGAGGTTGAGTGGTGACTGTTGGGAAGCGTTCTTGTTGAGGAATGGATTTTCCAATCCTGAATTTGGTCAAGTGGACAAAACCATGGTCACCGAAACCCTTGTCGGGCCTGTCGTGCCCCCTCCTACACTCTTACCTGCTGTAGAACCCTCGACCTACCCAAACGATAATCTACCCGACACCCTGCCTGACTCATGTTTAAAAGACAGTGCTAAGCCTATTAAGAGGCCTGCAAGAAAAAAAGGCAAGGGTAACAATGATGTCAATTGCAAAGGTAAGAAGGCTGCGCGCTGGGTATCAAGGTGTGCTCGCAATAAGCCTAAACAAAACACAGATCAGAAACCAATTGTTTTGAGTGAAGATTCAGATTCTGAAATCGAGCGATTTTTGACCAAGGAGTACCCATACTCACATGGCCTTTGCTCTGTCAAGCCCTATGACTACGTATCGAACCTCTCGCCGTGTCTAAAAGATGACCCTAACTTCCCCGGGATCAAGCTCGATAGTGGAACTGCTGGTAAATTAGGAGATTCTCCACCTGTAATGACACGGCCTAATCAACGACAGTGCAATGAATGAAACTCATGGATTGACCAATATTATAAAGATGTTCCTCTGCTTCAATCCCGAATCAAGTCCTTAGAGGACCGAGTAAATATGTTAACCAAGGAAAATGACAGACTGCAAGCCAATGATAAAAGGCAAAAGACCACAGGCTCTGTCATGTTCAAAAATGTAGAGGCGGCCACTGCCATTGTTAACTCAAAAACAACTTGATCAAATCGTATCCCTGAAACCAAGGTATGGTGTTTCAAAAGTGATTTCAAAACGATTTTGTTTGCTTTGAATTTGTATAAAGGATTTGTTTGATAAATCACATATATTTATATTATGATTGAATTGATTCAATATGGTTCTGTTTGTAAATAATGACTAGCTACAGAAATGTGAGATTCTGTAGCTAGTCATAAAATTTGAATTTCTGTTGATTTTACAATTAAACACAATCTAAAATCGTTTATTTTTGTGCTTCTACAGGTACACATGAATTTCAATGGGAATTGGATCGATAATGGCAATTTTTGAACATGCTTTTT
>ML812781.1:73047-99298 GCA_009831015.1 Picea engelmannii
TATATATATATATTAGATTTGTATATAGTTTGCAGTAGCTGTTTTTTCACTTAGATTAATTTCTTTAGCTTAGTTTTTTTTACTTTCTTAGGACTTATATCGGCTAACGGAGCCGCTAAACCCGTCGGAGTGGATTAATCCAAACGGCTTGGGTTATTTAGACAACCCCAGACCGGATCCACCCCTCCAGTTGATGAGCGGTCAATTTCGCCCTTCAACATCCCCTTAGAGAGGTTATTTAATCATGATGACATCCCTGTGAAGTCCACTTTACAGCCTCAACCAAAAGAGGTTGAAGATTGCGATATAGGTACTAACGAAGATCCTAGATTGGTAAAATTATCTAAGTATCTTTCTCTTGAAATTAAAAGTAAGTATGCCGAGTTGCTTAAACAATATAAAGATGTTTTTTCTTGGTCCTACGACGAATTGAGAACCTATGACACTACTATTATGGAACATAAAATCCCTCTGAAACAAGGTGTCAAACCTTTTAGGTAGAAGCTCAGTCAGATATACCCCATACTGTTTCCAGTAATATAGAAAGAAGTGAAGAAACTCTTGGACACCAAGATCATTGTCCCACTGAGATACTTTGAGTGTGTAATGAATTTAGTCCCATTAAGAAAGAAAAATGATGAAATCAGACTGTGTGTTGAGTTTAGAAACTTAAACCGATCATCACTTAAGGACAATTATCCATTACCCAAGATGGATCATGTTTTAGAGAAAGTAGTCGGAGCGAACAGAATGTCTATGATTGATGGTTTTTCAGGCTACAATCAAATTGCAGTACATCAAGATGATAAAGAAAAGACTGCATTCACCACCCCTTAGGGTACTTTTATGTATGACAAAATGCCTTTCGGTTTAATAAATGCAGGGGAAATTTTCCAATGAGATATGGACATCGCTTTCTTGGGTGAAAGTTATAAGTTTGTTGTTATTGACCTTGATGATCTGACCATTTTTTCTAAATATGATGCAGAACATCTAGTACACCTCAAGCAAACTTTTGAGAAGTGTCATAAATTTGGTTTGTCACTAAATCCCAATAAATCTCATTTCACAATGAAAGAAGGTAAACTCTTGGGTCATATAGTGTCTAGGGATGGAATCAAAATCAACTTGAAAAGGATCGAGGCAATAGATTCTATAAATATTCCTAGAAATGTAAACGAAATTCAGTCGTTTTTAGGAAAAATAATTTTTTTGAGAAGATTCATCCCTAACTTTGTTGAAATCGTAAAAATGATTACAGATATGCTTAAGAAAGACAACGAGGTGAAGTGGACAACTGAAGCCAAAGCGTCGTTTCAACATATCAAGAGAGTGATAAGTGAAGCACAGTTTTGGCAAGCCTAGATTATACAAAGGAGTTTCTGATTTTTTCTTTTTCCTCTGAACACACTATCGCAGTTGTATTGTTACAGAAAAATGATGAGGGTTTTGAGCAACCTATTGCATTTTTTAGTAAAAGTATCAAAGATGCTGAGTTGAAATATGACATATTGGAAAAACAATCTTATGCAATGGTAAAAGCTCTCGAGGCCTTCAGAACTTACGTACTACACTCAAAGATCATTGCTTATGTGCCTACAAGTTCTATTAAGGATATACTGGTTCAGCCTAACAGTGATGGAAAGAGAGGTAGATGGTTAGCCAAAATCCAGGAATTCGACCTAGAAGTAAAACCAACTAAGCTTATTAAAGGTCAGAGTTTGGCTAAATTGATGGCTGAATCAAATTTGAAAGCACTCAGAATAAACCATCTGCAAGAAAACGAAGGAATTTTTGAGACAGATGAACTCGATGTTGCTGTGTCCACAACCGAAATTCTACCCAAATTCTCTTCTTTAGTTTGGTACCACGATATTGTTTCTTATTTACTAACCCTTCAGTGCCCCAGTGAATTAACCCCATCTAAGGCTAGGACATTGAAATTGCATGCTGTAAAATATTTTATTATAGATGGTAAGTTATATTGGAAGGACCCCCTTGGTTTTTTGCTGAGCTGCTTAGTAGAATCCGAAACTGAAAGGGTTATAGATGAATTCCATGAAGGAGTGTGTGGAGGACATCATGCTTGGAGAGAAACGACTTATAAGATTCTAAGAGCCGGGTATTACTGGCCAAAGTTATTCACATATGTAAACACTAAAGTATGAACTTGTAATCCTTGTCAGTTGTTTATAGGCAAGCAGAAAGTCCTAGCTTTATCTTTAGTTCCAGTTAAAACTGAAACTCCATTTCAACAATGGGGTCTTGATTTTATTGGAGAAATCCATCCACACTCCAGTGCTCAACACAAATGGATTCTAACTGCTATAGACTATTTCACTAAATGGGTGGAAGCTATTCCTACGAGAAACACAACTGACTCGGTAGTGATCAGTTTTTTGGAGGAAAATATTTTATCTAGATTTGGATGTACCCGAAAAATAGTTACTGATAATGCCCAAGAATTCAAGTCCATGGCCATGATAAGATTTTTCCAAAAATATAATATTGTGCTAGGACACTCCATGACTTACTATTCACAGGGTAATGGTCTAGCTGAGTCATCTAACAAAAGTCTGATTACTATAATTAGTAAGGTTTTGACCGAAATAAGAAAGCGTGGCATGTGCATTTAAAATATGCTTTATGGGATAACAGGATAGGTACCAAAAGGTCAATCGGGATATCTCCATTTCAGATGATATATGGTACTGACGTCATTTTACCAATAAATCTAGCACTGCCAGTAATGAAACTCTGGCAAGACTCAAATGAAGAACCGAATGACATTACTAGGAGGATAAACCAGTTGATTGAAGTTCAGCAAAGTAGGGCCGAAGTAGATGAAAAATTACAAAGATATCAAGATAATATGAAAGCTTTATTTGACCAAAAAGATAAAGACAGATAATTCCTCCCTGGTGATTTGGTCCTAAAATGGGAAGCCAGGAAGAAGATGCCGGTAAACATGGCAAGTTTGATCAAATCTAGTGCGACCCGTACACGATTTTAGCCTTTGAGGGAAAAAATATTTTTTTATTAGAAAATCTCGATGGAAATATACTTAACGCCCCTGTCAATGGGCGGTACCTTAAGCACTTCATGCAGTAATATTTTTCTAAACTCTCATTGTACATACCGGTTTGTTTTTGCATCTTGTTTTTATATTTCATTAGGTAAGTTTTATTTTTTACTGTAAATACAAAGAGTTGTTTTTTGAAACAAAAATATAAAATATATATCTATATATATATATATATACAAAATAGGTCAAAATTTTGCAATAAGAAACTTTCTGATTTACTAGAGTTCCTGACAATTATCTTTTTTACTTATTTGCAGGAGAGTTGATGATAAGCCAAGAGACTACAAATATCAAAAGGTGACATACATGGATACTCATGTTAAATGCCTCCCGAAAAATGATTAGGATAGATTAATAGTCTGTTTGGTTGAAAATACAAGGAACTACTAAGGTATGAATTTCTGGCCCGAAAACTCAGGTTAAAAGGTCCCAAAAAATGTAAATGCATAAGACAATAATCTTTGATTTACTAATATTCACCTAAAAAAAAAGAAAAAAAGAAAAGAAAGAATAGTATATATATGAAAAATAAGCAATAAAAGATTTTAGGGAAAGGTTTCAAGAGTTGAATATCTTGTTAAGAGAAGTTGTGTCTTCAACAGAATATCTAAAAATCCCTAAATTTTCCCCTGTCCATGATCAAGTCACCTCTTCATCTATTTCCTTGATGATCTTCCCATAAGCTTCTTAAGAGAAGAAAGGGTCTCACCTTAATTTTGGAAACTCATAAACTAACCTTCAAAATGAGAATAGGCAAAAGTTTATAATTCCTCTAACTTTAGCTGAACCGGAAGTATGTCTAGGTTAATCCTAACTTCCTTAGTCATTCTAATAGGAATAAATTGATTGGTTTCGCTCAAGGAAAATCCCTGAAAAATATCAATAAGAATTCCCTTAAGAATTTCCCTGAAGCCAAAGATGTTTGAAGGCCAGAAGAGGATTTGTCCAGAGCAATTAAAGTGAGTTGACAGGCCTCAGTTGTTAAATTTTAAGAAGATATTTTCCTGAGTATATTACATACTGATTGATTGCCCCACTTCATATTATTAATAATAATAATAATAAAAAAAAAATACAGACAAATGGTGAAAGGAAATTCATTATTGATTGCCCCCATCTAGTCCAAAAGAGATGAAGAAAGGAAATTCATTATATGATTTCCCTCATCTCAACGTTTAAAATCTAGAAAACAATGGAAGTGGTGAAAGGAAATTCAATGTGGGAAATCTGATAACTTCATCAGGGTACTAAACAGGCTCACTGGCAGTGAAGCAATGTCTACGTATCTGATAGACTGTTATACATGAATTAAGAGATGCTCTAGTAACTATTCCTCTTTCGGCTGGATCTACATTATAAGCTTATGGGATCCCCTAATTTGAAACATTGGAATTACTTTACCTTTATGCAAACATAATCAGATAAAACCTGCTAGAATGGTTAATTTTGTTTTGATTATCTTACACAAATATGAGGTCAGTTTTAGAGAAGGAAATCTATTGTGAGCCTAACTCGAGATCACCAGATGTTTTAATTTTGAAGAGTTTTCAAAGTTAAGGTTGAAGTCTTAAATTCCCGTTTTGCGTTTCCTCCAAAATGTGTTTCTCATAGCTGCAATAATGATTCCATTTACCCAACGAAGGCACTTGGTCTACATGTTCTTCTCATCCCACGAGGAGACGAGATCCCTAGATGGAGCCTATGTTGGAGCCTATGTTGAAACAAAGTTTATTTTTTCTTCTTTTAACCTTAAACTCAATTTTTCTTTGGTTATGGAGCTGCCCTTAGTTCTAAAAAGTCTTTCAAGAGTTTCAGGTTTCAGGGTTCGGCTATTCACGGAGTATGATTTTTAAATAACAACTTCAAAGTCCCGATACTGAAGTCTCGAAAAGTGATTGTTTAAAAGGAATTAAACCAAATTAAAAGGAATAATTAAAAACGTTTAACAACTTTCTAAGATTTTCGTATTTTCTTTTTCGGCCATCTAATCTTAAACAACAATTCAAAGTCTTGATGCACTTTTTTACGAAATCCCTTTTTAATCGTGATTAATTAAATTTTAAACATACTTAACAAATCGTTAATCAATCGCATTTCGGAAAATCAAAGAGTTATCACTCTTTCACACTCAAAAAACCCTGAAGCCCAAAATCCCGAAAGTATTAAGTGCTTAAGCATAATTAACTTAACATTAAAACATGGTTAATGATATTAAACGACTTTTCACGTTTCGCTATTAAGGAGTTTTCGAAGACATTCCTTTCGAAATCCCAGTTTTGAATCGCCGATATTTGGCAACACTTATTATAAATTAGTGAAATATCTTAACGCGTATCTCTAGATGTACTCTCCTCATTAAGGAAAATGAATTTATGAACCATAGAAAGCAAAGTCTAATTAAGGCAATATAAAGGCGAATAAAGGTTTCTAATTCAAATTTCTTTCTCACTTTCAGTAAATTAACAATTTGTATCTGAGAAAACTTACGCCTTCTTCTCTATAACAACTACTCACTTCTTATCATAGGTATCATGGCACCCAGGAAAACACAGAAAAAGAATGATGACGCCGGTGAAAGCTTAGGTCCGAATTAGGATGTTATATCTGATACTACACCACATGCTGTAGATTCGGTCCGGTCCTGGATGCAGATTTTTGAAATCTTAGAGCATGAGGTTAGGAATTGCCCCGACGATTTCGGAAACGAAAAGACTAAAAATAAACTCAGAGATATAGCAGAGGCCAAGCTCCATAAAATAGCCACACGACCTAAGCTCATGCCATACAATGACATGATAAACTGGGCTTTGATGAACACCAATGTGCAGACTAGGAGTATCATGAACCATCAAAAGGTCGTCGTCGAATCATTTAGACCAGAACATATTCAAGTAATGTACAAGCTATCCCCTGTTTCTAAATATATTTATAATGCCGAATTCGTAGAAGAATTTCAAAGAAAGGAGTGTATAGAATTTGATCAAACATATCCAGATATAATCAAAGAATGGTGGGGAATTCAAACAAAATTTAGAGCTGATACCCATGGCATCTATGCCACAACATCGTTAAATGAATACATAGTTTATATATCAATGATGTTATGTAGACTATTTGGGAGGAAAATCCCTACCCATTTCCCCATGGAATGGGTGCCAATCATACACGAGGTAGCCAAGGGTTACACTTTCAACTGAGATAAGATTTTATCAGATAACCTAACCAAGGAGATTGCAGAGTACCAAACGACAAAGTCAAAGGGACAACCTGCATCTTTTTATATGTCTACATATAATATGGACACTATCTATTATATGAGCCCTTTCCCTTTGATGAATTGGAACTGGAATTCAACTTGTGTAGAACCCATCCATATCTATCACTCTCAACTATGGGAAGAGAAAGAAAAATATTTATTTTATGAGATCTGTCACTATGTGGTGATACCTGTGCATCAAATGTTGTATGGATACCAACCCCCTCATATTTCAGAGCAAATCATGGGAAACCTCAAAAAAATTGTTGATTGGTTTATCGAAGATAATTTCTCTTATGTCAGAGTCTTCGGTTGTTCAATTCCCCCCCATTCTCTCCTTAAATTTATCCCTAACAAACTGGTGTGTAGAGAAGTGGCATACCAGATAATAACATGAGGCATTGGTACAGAGTTAAAAGCAGCTCAGAAGAAATTTTGGCCAGTTTTTCCTATACAGATTGGGAAGTTCTCATTGCTTAATCTTGGCCATTTTAAAGTGGAAGCCGCAGCATTAGAAGACATTAAGTTGGTAGATATTGAACTTATAAAGCATGAGCCATACCAAATTGTGGGAAATCATCTAGCTCATTGTAACATGAAAATGTTTGAGCATGAAGACTCTCCCCGTGACGACATATTCAAAGGAGCCAGAGCATATGAGGAGATATTAGAGAGAGTCCAGGCATTTACCCTTGAAATGAAAACCAGATTTCTTGATTTCCAGAAGAACAGACGAAGTGGGTTGCCAAAAATACTATAAGGGGAATCAATAACCTCTCCTTTGGAACAAGATGAGATACCTCTAGGTTTCAAATCAGAATATCAATATAAAGGGACTACAGAGGAGAACTCAAAGAATCTTGAAGGGTCTTCATAAAGATCATAAACCTCACGGACAAAGCATCCAGGGTCTGAAACAAATTCCAAATCCGAGACTCCTTTAAAATCAGATCAAACGATTCCTCCTTCATCGTCAACTATCCCTGCCGATAGTCCCAAAACAACATAAGGAACACAAATCATAGAGTTGGGCAGCCCTATTGCATCATTGACTCCTTTACAGTCAACTTTTGGGACTCCCCATATGGAAATTATATATGTAAGTGACCTTACTCCAATATCTAGAGAAGAGATACCTTCCTCTGACTACTTTTTCAGTAAGAAGAGGAAAGCTGTAGTGAAACAGGAAATGCATTTGAAAGAAGGCACAATGGTAAAGAAACACAAAGTGCTTATAGATGGACACAACCTAGAAGAGGAAGATTTCGCCACAGAGGTAGCAGGCTCTATGGGAGATTTGGCAATGACTAACTTATTTCCAGTTGTCAATATGAAAACTAGGCTGAAGCAGAAGAATCAGATGATAGCCCAGTTGCAGAGTCAAATACATAACTCAGTGAGTAGTATTAGAGAGGAGATAAACAAAGGGCTGGAACAAGCTAGAGCCGTTGAAAAACAAGAAATCCAACTCCTCAGGTCTAGCTTGGATGAGATGTATAAGAAGATACAAGCCAATCAAGGGCAGGTCATCCAGTAGGAAGAATTAGTGAGGCAGTTGTAGGATAAGTTGAATTCTATTCAAAATCATCTGATAGATTTAAATGGTTTTCGAGCCCAGGCACTAGAGGTGCATATGAAGATAGAAGCAGAGAAACAAAGATTGATTTCTAAAGTAGAGGTTGTTCAGAACTATTTCCGAGAAGTAAGTCAATCTTTTGATAACATTGTTTTCAAAGAAAAATAGGCTAAAGCAGCTCGGGCTACTTTTCAAAAGGCAGTTGTACTTTCGAAAAAAGAAGAGGTATCCGAAACTCCAAGGCTGTCTGTCACAGAGTAGATCAGGGGTGATATCATGCTTAAAGTATGGGAGGCCAACATAGACGAAAGAAAGAAAATGGCCAAGGAAGTCAAGGATGATTGCGAAGAGACCTTCAATTTGCTAGACAAAGGATCATTAGGCATTGGAAAAGATAATTGTCCTGGGCTACTAGGACAGATCAATATTGTAAGACATCAACTGAAACTCAAAGGGAACTTGAATGAAATTCAGATTGAAATTTCACAACTAAAAGAGATTGATGTTACCCAAATAGACAGGTGGTTGGTGAAGCCAAATTTAAAATTGCAATCAATTAAGTTTGCTGACAAAGGGATTGAAGACTGATTTCTGAAAATTTAGAGGAAACTTTATCTGTTCAAGGCAAAGGATATACTAGAGCCTCCTAGATTTTTAGTGCATTTTCTAGAAAATTGTATTGAATGTCTCGGACCAAAAGAAGGAGATACTTCAAAGAAGCAATGAAGTATCATATTGTAGGCTCATATTATCAAGATGATAGAGAAATAAAAGATAACCATGTAAACGGTTCAAGTTTGCATTTTTGTAACCGTTATCCCCTAGGAGTTAGGAAATCACCAACTGTCAAGAATTTGTGACTTTGTATAAATATAATTTCATAAGATTGAGAAAAGGATTTTTTGCGGCCGATTGTACTAGAGAAGTTTTCTTCATTTGTAGTGATTAATTAGAATACAAAACGAAGATTCCATATTCTATCGACCCTGAGTTATGTGTTTCTCTTTACTTTCTTTTTTTTTGTAAATGAGTGTGTGAATCTATATTGCGTTATAATGTTATAGTACAAAACTAATGCTTGGACTCCCAGGATTTGCTTGAATGGAAACCAGATCCGGGGTCCCTGTAATGCAGTATCTGAAAATAAACAAGAAGTGCCTGGGTTTCCACCATGGGAAACCAACCCAGGCTACCATAATCTAGTCTTAATACTTCATCAAAATAAAACAAAAATCCTAAACATAGTGGGGTTAGCTCCTACTCTGAGAGACATGATCTGGGCTAGTCTAGGTTGATGGGGTTCTCTTCATCCCCTTCCTGCTGTGCTATGTCCTCCTCCCTCTGTTCCACCAGATGTAGCATTCTGATGCATGCTGGGGTTCCATTTCTGTCGGTTGGAGTGATATCTTTATGGTGTATGTAGCATAGATAGAGATGAAGTTGCTCTGCCATCTGCTCCAGTTTCTCCTGTTGTCTTTTTTGTTCCTCCACCAACCTTTTTACCCTCACCTCCAAGTTACTGAGGCGATTGAGAATTCCTGTGCACTCTTTCTTCTTCTCTTTGGTTTCCATCCTGTTGGTCTCCCCCCGGTCCGCACACATATTTCCTATCAAAATTTTGGTTCTCCAAGCTTCCTCCACCGTCCTGTGGTGGAGGGTTAACCTCGGTTGTGTGGCTCCAGGGTCCCATATCCCCCCTGCTTCCTAGGTTAGTGTTGACCAATATTTTCCCTTGCAGGCGTTGTTGATTTTTCCCTCCCATCTTTTAATGATCTTCTTCCCCTTGGTGTCTATCTTTGTGTGGAAGGTGCTCTTTTCTTCCTTGGCCGCTTGTTCGATTCTTGTCTTCTGTCGGGCACTCTATGGAGGTTCCTTCCCCTGGGGGCCTCTTTTGCTACTAGTTTTCTTCATGCATACCATCTTCACTTGAAGGTGGTGGTTCTTACGTTGGGTTCTTTCCCAGTTACGTTTCACACCCTTCTGGTAAGTAAGGTGGCCCCTGTAATTGCGATGCCTCGTTCCGTGGTAAATTTTGGTGTCCCTGCCTTTATGGAGCCAACCCGGTTGTAGTCCCATCCTTGCAATCATGGACTGCTCTTCAAGGTGGTCCTGCCCATTAGTATTCTCTATTCCAGAGCATGTGCGCTTGATGATCTTGCCGTTATCCTTGTGCCAATGCTTTGCCATGCTCGTTGTACACCATCTGTTTCCCTGTCCCATCTTTGTTCTTAGGTGAGGTGTGCTCCTACTTGGCCCTAGTGTAACTTGTCATCCTTCGTCCTTTGCCTCCTGCAAGTTATCTCTTCTTCTTTCTAATGGGTAAATTATGTACTTCTTTTTATTGATGGGACCATGGTGTCATACCTTCGCCTGATGTGTGATCTACATCTGCATTTATAACCTTATTTGATATGTGGGCCATCATCTCCTGTCTGGGATCTACGTGTCCTTCAGTGTCTACTGCACCTCCATTCTTTCCATAATCTTCCATACTACTCCTATTGTCCTAGTCTTTTGCCGTAAGTTGGGTACAGTCTGCCCGGAATTGACCTTGCGGGATGTTGTGCCAGATTGTGTCCAGTTCTGGACCTTTGTTCTCGACCCCCTTGTTTTCTATTCTGTCTTCTAGTCCATTTTCTAACCTCCTCACCCAGCGTAACTCCACAGTGATCCCTGTCCACAAGTACTCGATTTTTTTCAGTAGGTAGGCCAATCACCAGTGCCTCTGGATTTTACCTATTCTGGTACTATTTTGGAGTTTTCTCACTGTGTTGATGACTAGCAGGGAGTCTCCTTCCACTATGGTGTTCGTCATCCCCTCCCGACTAAGAATCTCCAAGCCTGTCTCTAGGGCTCTGAATTGTATGACGTTATTGGTTGCGTTTCCCAGGCTTCCGACGTACAGTCGTATGATGTTCCCTTTACTATCCCTGATTACCCCTCCCAAACCTGTTCTTCTTGGGTTTCCTTTCACCGCCCTGTCAAAATTCAACTTGAGGGAGCCTAAAGGTGGCGGTTTCCAGTTGCGCTCACCTACTTGGAGTTGCGGCTGCTATCTATTTGGATTGGGGTTGCACCCACCTGCTAGTTGGAAAACCTCTAGGTCTTAGGAGTCCTGATCCGTGGGTTGCGCTCTACCCTGCTGGAAGTTGCGGCTCATCGCCATATCATGTATCATGGATGTTATTGTTTCCTTGATCTTCCCTTCTGGCCAGCTCTGGTTTTTGAAAATGCACCGGTTCCTTTCCTTCCATATCGACCATATGATCATTCTTGGGGTGAGGGTCCAGCAGAGGTTCACCTCTTCTTGGTCACTGTAGTTTTCTCTCCAGAGCTTGATTGTTGCGGCAATGTTACCATAGATCCTGTCGGGCTAGCGCAAGATACTTGCTGCCCATTCCCACAGTTTCGCAGTGTAGGCACATTCGTAAAGGAGATGGTTGGTTGTTTCTTCATGAGTTTGACAAAGATGACATCTTGATGGATCGGTGAAGCTTCTTTTCCTTAGATTATCCCAAGTTAGGATGCGGTTGTGTAATATTATCCACTGGAAAGTCTTAATCTTTGGCCATTGGGGGTTGTTCCAGAGCTTATCCCAGTGTTGCACTAGGTCATCTTGGTCTGGGTTCGCCATATAGTGCCGGACTTCTTTTAGGTTGAATTCCCCTCCATCTTTTTTTCCCCACCTCAACTGTTCCTCTCCTTCCATGACTTTTATTTTTCGTCTGCCCAGTTCCTCCTCCACCTCTTCTATTGTTGTTATGGGTATCTCATTGTTATGAGTATTAATCTTGTCCCAAATTCTCCATTTGTTGCGGTCTATTCCCTGTTGCCAGTATTGGTAGACGTTGATTTTTCCTTGTGTGATGAGGTCCTTTTGGAGCATCTCTCTGTCTGGATTTTCCATCTTTGGGTCCTGCTGCCAAGTGTTCTCCCATAATCAGGCTGTTCTGCCATTCCCGATTTCCCAAAAACTGTGTGTCTGAATCCATGCTTTGTTGCACCAGGCTAGGTTCCAAATGGTTGAGCCTTCCTTGGTTCCTCCAAAGTGGATTCTGTCCTGGTCGCGAGTGTCCGATGCATACTTTTCCTTCCATAGGTTTACCCAAGGTGTTGTAGTTTCTTTGACCCATCACCACCAAATTTTCACCCCATATGCATTGTTGGTCATTTGTGGATCTTGTAGCCCCAAGCCCCCATTGCTTTTTGGCCTGCAGACTTTCTCCTAGGCCACCAAGGCCCATTTTTTCTTTGTTT
Source organism: Picea engelmannii (assembly GCA_009831015.1). NCBI lineage: Eukaryota > Viridiplantae > Streptophyta > Pinopsida > Pinales > Pinaceae > Picea > Picea engelmannii. The sequence continues at coordinate 85,222 of ML812781.1, forward strand.
CAGCACCTCGCCATAGGAAGTACCTCTGGATGGCTCTGATTTTCTATAGGATCCCCTGTGGAGTGGGGAAGAATTACATCATAAAGGTGGGGATGGCTTGTAAAACAGTCTTGGTTAGGATCAATTTTCTAGATAGGTTGAGGGACCTATATGTCCAGTTTTTTACCTGCTCCTGTAGCCTGTTTATTACTCCTTCCTAAGTTGACAAATTATAAACTTTGTCTGTCAAAGGAATCCCCAAATACTTGGTTGGAAGTGTTCTCCGTTCAAAACATAAAATGTTGGTCAAATTCCTTTGGATAGCTGGATTGGTATTAAAGAAAAAGATCATTGACTTGAAGTGGTTGATCTCAGTGCCCGAGGCTTCCCCAAAATCTTCTAGGATGCATTTGTAGGCTTTGGCTTCCTTGACTGTGAGTATGTCGTGGATTAGTGTATCATCCACAAACTGTTGGTGGGTTGAAGTAGGGAATTTTTTGAAAGGTTTGAGCCCTATTATTTCCCCAGTTGCTGTTGTGTTCTTTATGCTCTGGCTGAGGCCTTCCATCATCAGAATGAACAGGAAAGGAGACATCAGGTCTCCTTGTCTGATCCCTCTCATGGGCCAGAAAGGTTTGGCCAGGGCTCCATTGATTAGTATCAAGTAGCTTGTTGTGGATACTAAACTGACAATCCATCTGAACCAGTGTTGGGTAAAACCAAAGGCTTCCAAGGCCTTGATCATATAATTCCAGCTAATGTTTTCATAAGATTTTTCTAGGTCCAATTGTATTAACATTCCCCCCCTCTTCTGAAGTTTTAAAGTGTGAATGATCTCATGGGCCTGGATGATGTTGTCCATTATTTGTCTACCTTCCACAAAGCCTGCCTGTTTGTGTGAGATCAGTGAAGGTAGGAGAGGTTTCAATCTATTTTCTATGACTTTAGATATGATCTTGTAGATCACATTACAAAGTGCTATGGGTTTGTACCGGTCCGGGGTTTTGGATTCATTTTATTTGTGGATTAGGGTGATCATGGTTGCATTTAGTGCTTTAAGGATGGAGGCAGACCTTCTAGAGTCCTCTACTACCTTATAGATGTCATGTTTGACGATTTCCCAACAGGCTTTGAAGAATTCCACAGTGAAGCCATTTGAACCTGGTGCTTTCCCACTAGGCATTTCCTGGAGAGCTTGGTCCACCTCTTACGTGGCAATAGGTTTGTTCAGAAAGATGTTTTGTTCCTCTGTAACCAAGCGTGGAATATGTTGGGTTATCCTCTGAATGGCCTTTGATATTTCTTGATGCGGTTCTTGGGCTATCCTGTGGAAGTGTCTAACCATAACACTTTTGATCTCCTGATGGGACTCGCGCTTGATTCCATCCTGGTCCTTGATTTTCAGGATTTTTTTATGGGCTCTTCTGGCCATTGTTGTTCTATGGAAGAACTTGGTGTTCCGATCTCCTTCCTTTAGCCATCGGATGTGAGACTTCTGATGCTAGAGTGTTTCCTCCTGCTGGCATCGCACCTCCCACTTTTGGGTCATTTGGAGCTCTTCCCTTCTCCTATCCTCCGTATAGCCTTCCCGCATGCAAGTTTCTTGAAGTTTTTTCATTTTTTCTTCAATGTCATTTTTCTTTGTGTTTATATTCCTGAAGATCTCCTTGTTCCATTCCTTGAGTTTATTTTTGATGTATTTAAGTTTCTTGTGTAGTTTGAACATCCTAGTCCCTTGCTTTGGTTACTCCTCCCGCCACCACTGTTTGATTTTTTCCTTGAAAGTCGGGTGATCAATCCAGAATTTATCGAATATGAAGGGTCTGTTCTTAGGTGTTGTTTGGAAGCCAGCTTCCAGTTGCACTGGCCAGTGATCATAACCACCATAGGGTAGGATGTTTCAATCTAATGTTAACCCCTGCAAAATGATTAAGTCTAATATAAGGAATCGGTCAAGTCTTGTAGCTACCTAAAACTGGTTCATCCGTTTGTTGTTCCAGGTGAACTGGCCATTTTTAGTTTGGAGATCTACCATCTTTGCTCTGTCTATAAAATTTGAAAACTCTTCTGCCTCCCGATCCAGTTTTCTCGTGCCACCCTTTTTTTTCCGCAAGGGAGGTAATAATGTTGAAGTCCCCTGCCAGGATCTAGTGGAGGTTGGTGGCTCAACCTTTTATATCTTCTAGGTCTCGAATCATTCTTTTCTTTTCCTCTGGCCCATGGGGTCCATACACATTTGTGCAGAGAATCTCCTCAATGTTTCCTATGATTTGGATGCGCACTGTTAGGGTGTACCTGGTTGCTTCGGCTGCTATTAAATTTAGGATTTGTGGGTTCCACAACATTAGTATGCCACCTGACCTTTGGTGGTCTTCGATGGATACCATATTGTACTTGCGCCAATGTTGTTTACTAATTTCCTCCATTTTGTCTGTAGTACATTTCATCTCTTGAATAAAATAGAGATCTGGTTGCTCCTGCTTTAGTTTATCTCTAAGGATTCTTTTTTTTCTTGGGCTATTTAGGCCTCTTATATTCCAAGTTATGTCCTTCATTTAAACATGTGGGGGAGAATGGGGAAAGATTTTCTTGATCTTACCCGAGTTGATTAGTAGCGCTCCTAGCTCCTGTAGTGCTACGCTGTTTGATTTCCTGCCTTTTTTCCTCCTCGTCTATTTGGATGATAGCTGCGATTGTCGCTCACTGACTTTCACTCCTAGGTGTCCTATCTCCCCACGTGTGTGATTTTTTCCTCTGGATTTGGCTTCCTCCCATAGTAGGAATAAGTATTGGATGCGGTCGAGTTTCTTTGTTGGTACATTGTCGAAACTCTGCCTTTTCCATTGTTCTAAAATGTGCGGAAGGTCTATGCCTTCCCTTTCCACCATGTCTCTGAGATCAGGGTCTTCTATACCTAGTTCGCTTGGGGTCATTTCTGCATCCCCCTCTGCGTCTTGCATGGCAGTGTTGTCGTCTTTTTCTTCTCCGTCCATCGGGGTTGCGAAACTCCCCTGAACAGTTGTATTGTTTTGCTGTTGGGTGGGCTCTTTTGTTGCTTGGTATTTGACTTCTGGGACTTTTTTCGAGTCCTTGTCTTTTGCTGCCCCTTTGTTTGTTTGGTCCCTTCCTTCTGTTGTGTTCCAGGTCTCCTGGGTGTTTCCTGCCGAGGTTTTATTTTTCTTTTTATTAGCTCTATTCCTAGGGTTCGGGGTTATAAACCCTTCCTTGTCTTGCCGTTATTTGGGATTTGCCGCTTCCTACTTTTTGTTTAGAGATCACTCTCTGATTAAGTGTCCATGTTCATGGCATCTTCTGCATCTAAAGGGGATCTGTTCGTAATCTATGTTTTGGATCCATTCCTCATCCCTGAATTCCAGACTCATGGTTTCTGGGAGTGCTCCCAAAATGTCCATCTCTATGCAAATTCTTGCATTTGATGTGTATATTCCTTTTAGGGTGGCTTCTGAGGTCTTCACATATTTCCCCAGTTTGTTTCCTATTGCTTCAAAGGTAGAGGGAAACTAGTAGTCTAGGGGTAGGGAATAAAATCTCAGCCAGGTTGGTACCTTTTTTAAAGTTTCTTTCTCCGGGAAAACATTTTATTTCCAGGGTTGCATGTAGAGTCCCACTGAGGCATGGAAGTATGGACCTCCCTCAAAGAATTTGTCCCTGTCCTCCAGGTTTATAAAGACTACTGTGAAGAAACCCTTCGAGTTGAGGTGGAGCTCGACTTCTCCATTTGGCTTCCAGTGATATTTAATCCAATTGCATAGAGTTTGTTATGTGGGCCATAACCCCATGAATTTGCATATGAGTGCATGTGTCTTCATATGGTCCCTATACATTTGCGTTTGTGGGTCCTCTAGTACCACCTTTGGTATCATTGTTGTTTTGGGATTGTAGGGGTTGCGCCCCTCCATTCCGTTAGCCTTCACGGTCTCTTGCGCCTCTTTCTAGGTTTCCTTAGTGGATTCCTCCCTGGTCTCATTTTTGTCTCAACTTCTCTCTTGATGCTTCCCTGGGTCTGATCCCGAGGATCCTGTCATTGGTGCCTTGAAAACTCTGCTTCTTGTCCCTTTTCCTCTGTCCACCACTACCTGTTTGTATGAGGGGGTTCCCTTGCCCCCCCCTTACTACTCATGTTGTTCTCTGCTATGTCCTTGACTATCAAACCCTAGCTTACCTCGACTGTCAAACCCTATCTCCTTCGCCTAATACTCCTTGATATCCTACACATATTCTTCACTGTGTTCCTCTTTACTTTCATTTTCATCATCTTTCCCTTATATATCTTTGATGAATGTTTAACTGCAATTTAGTACAACATCTACTGTGGTTAAGAGTTATTTGGTTATCTAATTGTTTACAGTTTTTCCTCTGTGCTTGCTATTAGCAAGCTCAAGACCTATAGATTATTCAGATTACTATATTTTTATACTTCATTAGAGATCTATTGTCTTTCTTCTTCCCCTGTTGCAAAGTGAGATTCCTCCATGATTGATGCCTCGCATTGTTTAAACAGCTTTATGTTTTTCTCCCATCACTTTCATGATTTCCAAATTTGACTCAGGAACGAGAAACGACCTCTGAAACTATTATATTATTATTTTAAGTTTGGGAACTTTTCTCTTATAATCCGAAACAAAAATGGAAAACCTTGAAAGAAAAGTAATAGATTTTTTTTTTAACCTTTATCCCTCATGACTGTAACTGTTGCAAGACAACCCAATATAGAACTCGACCTTTCATATCAGACTAGCATTGCTTTAAACTTATTTAACACTATCTTACATATAGAAAACACCTGGGTTGAATTAGAACATTCATGGGTAGCAATTGAATGGGATATAAGCATCTAGGAACATTGGGAAGCTAGATAGAGACAGTTAAGAAACCAACCATAGCTTTTCTCTTTAGTAACTGACACATTTTATACCTTAACTCTCTCTACCTTTTTCGGATGCCTAGACTTTATATTTTAAAGCCTTAAGTATAGACTTTGGAACTACAACAACCATTCATGGTCCCCTTCACCATCTCTTTGTATAACATTCATGGTCTTTCTAAGTACACCCCCCTTCCAACAGTCATGCAACACTTATCCCTTTTCTGGTAAATAACAAGATTTACATTCATTTACCTTTCAAACAAAAGTCCATCAAATCAATATTCACACACATGGAGTTTGCGATAGTCTCTTGGACATTATAGTTATATTTACAAGCTGGGGGAAACATGGTCTTACAATTCCCTCCCCCTTAAAGGAACATCGTCCTTGATGTTATATCTATTAACGTTCTCTGTATATACAGAAGTGAACAAAAATGGATATGCCTATCTCATGGCATCCTCCAATTCCCACGTGGCCTCATCTGGGCCAAAGTGTTTCACTGCACCTTGACCTGTGCAATGGTTCGGTTCCTGAGTGGGGTTTCCTTCCTATCTAGTATGCTTTGAGGTTCTGGAAAGAATTCTCCCTCCGGTTTAACCTGGATCATAGATCAGTCAATTATATGATTAGAATCATGTACATATTTCTTCAATAATTAAACATGGAAAACATTATGTGCCTTTACTGTGGGAGGGAGTGCTAGCCTATAGGCTACATGTCCCACTCTATCTAAAACTTCAAAGGGTCCATAGTAACGAGGTGCTAGCTTGGCACAAGCTCCCATCCTCAAGGAACTCTTCCTGGGCCTAACTCTGAGATAAACACGATCTTATGTCTTGAATTCTCGGGGGGTTCTCTTTTTATCGACGTAACTTTTCTGTCTATCCTGAATGATTTTCAAATTTTGCTTTATCTGAACCACTTGTTGTTCCATTTCTTTCAACATGTCAGGTCCGATTGTAATTATATCCATGGGATTACTCCAACTGATTGGAGTTCTGCATGGTCTACCATAGAGAGATTCGAAATGGCTCGTCTTCAGTGATTCTTGATAATCATTGTTGTAGGCAAATTATACCAGTGACAGGTAGTCTTCCCACTTCTTAGGTTGATGAATTACATGCATCCTTATCATGTCTTCTAATATTTGGTTTACTCTTTTTGTCTATCCATCGGTTTGAGGGTGATAGGTTGTGCTAAACAACAATTTAGTCTCAAAACTGGCCATCAAGGATTTCCAAAAGCTTGAAGTGAATTTTGTGTCTCTGTCAGATACGATCTCCTTAGGCATGCCATGTAGTCTGAATATCTCCTTCATGAATATGTTGGCAATATATATTTCCTTGCGAGTCGACTTGATGGGAAAGAAGTGAGCAGACTTACTGAACTTGTCCACCACTACCATGATGGCATCATTCTGCCTGGACGATTTTGGTAATACGGTGATGAAATCCATGGAGATGGTCTCCCATTTCCATTCTGGAATTGGTAGAGGTTGGAACAACCCTGCTGGGTGTCAGTGTTCTACCTTAACTTGCTGGCATTCTAGACATTTAGCTAAATATTCAACTATGTCCTTTTTCAATCCAGGCCAATAGAATTGTTTCCTAGTGGCCGTGATCATTTTCTGATAACCCGAATGGCTAGTGTATGGTCTCTTGTGCAGTTCATCCATTACGAACCTCTTCAAGTTGTCACAACTTGGAATATACAATCTGTTTCGGTAAGTCAATAGACTTCCATCCAACATATCGTAGACTTCATACTTTAACCCTGTGGGTTCTTGCTTCAGGTATGATGTCACGGTCTTGAATAATGCATCTATTTCTTTCCCATTCCTGATTCTTTCTCTGACATTTGTTTCACAGGTGCTCATCACTGCCAGGTGAATTGTTTTCATACTTCTGCTAAGGGCATCGACCACCCTATTTTTCTTTCCTTTGAGATGTTTGATTTCAAAATCAAACTTGCTAAGGAGAGCCATCCATCTAGCTTGTCTAGCATTGACTTTTTGTTGATAAAAAAGGTGCCTTAATCCACAGTGGTCTTTCATACGTACAAATCTCCTACCCAGGAGGTAATGCCTCCACATTTTTAAAGAATGCATTATGGAAGCCAACTCTAGATAGTGGGTCACATAATTGATTTCATGCTCATTCAATTTTCTGGAATCATAGAAAATCACAAGTCCTTCTTGCATAAGGACTCCTCCAAGTCCTTCCTTGCAGGCATCTGTACACAGAAGGAAATCATTATCAGGGTCAACGATCTTCAGCACGAGTGCATGGGTTAGAAGTTATTTTAGTGACGAAAATATTTCTTCACATTCCGGTGTCCAAATAAATTTAACCCCCTTCTTCTGGAGGGCAGTTATTGGACAACCAATCTTGAAAAATCTGTTTATAAACCTCCTATAGTATCCTGCTAAGCCCATAAAGGATCTGATATCTGAAACATCCTTTGGGGTAGGCCATTCGATGATAGATCTGATCTTGTCAGGGTCTACTGCCACCCCTTCTTCAGATATAACATGGCCCAAGTAATGTATTTGCTTCTGGAAAAAGTCACACTTGCTAAACTTAGCATAGAGTTGATGGTCTCTTATCACTTTAAGTACAAGTCTAATATGCTCTTCTCTATTCTTGGAGTATATTAAGATATCATCAATAAAAACCAATACAAATCTGTCCAAGAATTCGCTGAGTACATTGTTCATCAAGCACATAAAAGTGGCAGGGGCATTGGTTAATCCAAATGGAACTACCACAAATTCATAGTGACCATATCTTGTCCTGAAGGCAGTTTTGTGGATGTCTTCATCCTTGATGGTATCCATATCTCAAGTCAATATTTGAGAAAATGGAAGAACCCCCTAATTGATCGAACAAGTCATTGATTCTTGGCAAGGGGTACTTGTTCTTTATGGTTGTCTTATTGAGTTGTCTATAATATATGCACAGCTGGAGTGTGCCATCTTTCTTCTTCACAAACAGGACTGGTGCTCCCCACGGAGATACACTAGGCCAGATGTAGCCTTTTTCCATCATTTCTTTTAGCTGTAGCTTGAGCTCAACTAGTTCAGGTGTACTCATTCTATAGGGTGTCCTAGACACTGACACTGCTAATGGTGCAAGTTCTATCGAGAAGTCAAAGTCTCTTCTTAGGGGTAAAGTCGATACCTCTTCTAGAAACACATATTTATACTCCCTTAATAGGGGGTGGTCCTCTAGGTTTGGCCTATCATCCTCAACAATATTCACACATGTAGTGCGTATAGAGGACATTCCCTTCTGCAATACTTCTTCATTTGAAGGGCTGATATTCATCTCACCGAGACATGATTCTGAATTCCCCGGAGGGTTATCTTTCTCCCTTCTTAATTTATACATTCTAAGTTTTTATGGTAACAGTATAACTTAGTTTTATATGCATCTAGCTAGTCCATACCAATCAACAGGTCACAAGATCCTAGGGAAAGTATGTTAAGGGTAGCTTGGGTGGGAAATCCATCATGAATTGGCAAGTTGGTATGACCTCCACTACTTTTATTTTGGTGCTAGTGGCTAGCTGTACCAACTCTGGATTAACATGTCTATGTGGTTGCAGTTTACACTGATCAATAGTATGAGGAGCCACATAACTCAAATTAGAACCAGGTTCAATTAAAATGGAAACTAGATGGCTAGAAATCATACCTTCCATCTCCACCACTAAAGCTTGGTGGTTGGCTTGTTTATTATCCATGGCTGCACAAATCCATGGCATACTCCTCACCACATCATTGATAGTGGTAGCTTCTTGGATGTTGTAAAATCTCCTACTATTCTGCTGTCTATGTAGACAGTATCTCAGTAGATGTTCTTCTCCACAACCCCAACATTTCAAGGGTTCTTTTTTTTTGTTATTTGTCTTTCCTGGGGTTGATCCAAAAGGTTTATTCCCACTCTGGGAGGGGAAATTATGTTGGTGCACACTTAGGGTAGGAAGGCTCATCCTTGAATCCTTCCTATTGTTATTAAATCTTGGGGATTTAAACCCCTTCTTCTTGAACCCCAAACTATTCTCCTTCTTCCAGTCCTCACGAGGTTCAGTCTGACACCCGAACTGTTCATAAAAATACCTTGCCTTCCAGATAGTGTCTTCTAAGGTCTTTGGATCGTCAAACTCAATCCTGTTCTAGTAGGTTTGAGGTAACCCACTGATAAATCGTTTCACTTTTACCTTTTCCTCTTTTATTTAGGGTACATACCTCAACAACTCAAGGAATTTACTGACATATTCCTGTATGGTGAGTTGTCCCAACTTGAGTTCATAGAACTCTTTAGTCTTCTCGTTGAAATATTTTTTTGAAAGATACTTCTTCTTGAAGTGTTTCTCAAACCATTTCCATGATAGGTCCTCTTCATGGATTCCTTTTACATTCTTAAGGTCTTCCCACCAAATGGAAGCCTTTCCATTCAGGTTGAAGGTGGCTATTTGAGCCTTCAAGTTTTTAGAGAAATCATGGACTCTGAAGTAATTCTTTAGTCCAAGCAGCCAGGCTTTTGCCTCTTCCCCTTTCTTAATCTCACCATTGAAAGAGGGTGATTTGGATTTCTTGAACTCTTCAAGGTCATGACTTTTGGAATGCTTTCGTTTCGTCCTTTTCCTTTGAGAATGTGAGCTAGTTTTGCTACTAGAAGATCCCTCTGAGTCACCGGTTTCCTTTCCAGATGATTCTCCCGATGAGTGTCCCTTGTCTCCAAGTTGGACCTTCCTCGAGGTACTCCTCCTAGTATGGCCACTTATGGGACCACATTTTCATATCTTAGGTGGAATCCAACTCCTCTTTTTCTGTCATCAATCCACATGACTGGTGGCAGGTCCATGCTACAACTGTCTCTGTATATCAGATAAAATATGGAACAAGACTGCATTCATTTCCCTTTGCTTCTCTTTCTCTTTTATCAATTTCTTGTTGTCGGCATTGCATCTCTATAATTCGGCCATGAGTCTCCTTATAGTTTCATCCAGATCCAGAGGAATCTCTATCGCCCTCCTCTCATCAGATTCTCCGTCTCTATTGTGGGATCCATCCTCCACTTCGTGGAGCTTCACCATCCTTTATGCTTGCAGTTTCCCATGGATGACTGACCGCTTGAGTGCTGACAAAACACTTTCTATTAGCTAACAATATATTAGTTCATGAACAACACATGGCTCATATTTCTTAAATACACACACAAAAAACAAGAAGCTTTCATTCTTTTCTATAATAAAGTCTTAACTAGACTTTTTAGGAAGGAAGTAAGGTAAGGGTGTCACCCTTAAATCCCTTTAATGTGGTTTTTACGCGACTTGTCCATGAGCCCAAATAGGCCAAGTGTTGTAACCATGGTCTGATACTAATTTGTAACACACCCACGGTGGAGCATCAAAATTTTGTTCTTCTCAAGATTTTGAGACCTCCATACAGGGTCTCAAATCCCATTCTGCTCATCCAGGGATTTCCCGCCACAGTTACCATACTTAGAACCGAACTCAGAACTAGCAGATATGCCTCTCTCAAGCTCCTCGGGTGTTCATTTGTTGAGGCCATGGGACTTCCATATGGGTCTGAATCAATAGGTTCCTCATGCACATCGGGACTTCGAACTTTGGGTGTTCTTAACTCACCTGACTCCGATTCCACTGAAGTCCGAACTCACAGACAGACACAAGTCGAATCGAAGGTCCATACTTTGGTCACAACCAACGACTAAGATTGAATTCAGGTCTCGAGCTTCGGGAGTTCTTGACGCTCCACTCTTCCACTCATCCGTAGTACTTCCGCTATGAAATGTGAAAGATGACAACACCTATCATTTCCAACAGACGGTTCATATATACTCCGCTAATTTGGCTTCGGGTTTTCTTTGGATTCTCTATGATACTATGCTCCAAATCCTCCAAAGTTCCGAAGTACTAGACTCTCGGAGTCCCAGTCCCTTTTCCAACCACATTGGCTAGGTGGTCACGTACTAGGGAATGACACGTAGTTGGATCAGGGTTGACATGTGCCCTCACCCGGGGTGATGCATGTCATGATCCAAGGGTTCTATGGGGTAGGTGATGCACGTGAAACTAGGTGGCACGTGGCTTGTTAATTTTTGATCCACGTCACCAGGGATGACATCACTGTGCCTCGTCACCTTGGGTTGGCAGGCTTCTACATTCCTCAAATTTCACGGTTGAGATCCATTCACGTAGACCTATAGATCTGTGGCTCTGGTTATCTTGAGGTTTCAACATTCAAGAGTATTACTAAGAAAAATCCTCTTACCTTCCGAAGCGTCCAATCTCTAAAGTAGAGGTGCTAGCGCCACGTGTCCCCGATATGACGACGATTGGGAAAGGATCTCAAGGATCCCACGATCTACGATATTGGGTCCTTCGCGGCTTCGGTCTTCGAGGTTTTGGGGCTTGGTTTAATTGGTGAGATAGGTCCACCCAACCACCTGGGGGACCACCTATCACCAATCAATCTCACGAGAGACCAAGTCTCTCGGTCACCTTCAGTCTGCATAAGGCTAGTAAGGTCAGTCTTACTCCAAAGTCCCAGACTTCCGGAGCTACGAGGCCAAGAGAATATGCCCCCCTTAGGATTAGCCTAAGGTTCTTGGGTATTGGTCCTATGGGTCCTTTCGAACGGATCTCTCTCATTTGTCTTCTAAACCAAGAGACCTCCTCTTTTCAAGGATTCAACTTTGCTACCCTTCTTGAGCTTTACCATGAAAGGGTTAAGGACTTGGGTTTGGCATTCTGGTCGTACAAAAAAGGGGTCTGGAAGAGGTATCCTCTTCGGTCATCCATTATTCCAATTCAACAAATAAAGCAGGGAAAATACTTATCAGAGCTAGACAATGTAAAGAGACTACTGGAAGGGGTGCCCATTTTCACCCAACCATAGGCTCAGTCACTCCAAACAGATTTACCACTAGCCACCCCCGAGCTAGACCACGATGGTCTACAACGCAATCTTTCCTTCTGGCTCAACAATAGTAGGGACAGAGGTTACTCTCCTCCTCCCACAAGATCATGGCAATGGTTTATAGGATACCAAGCAAGGAGGATGAACCTCATTTATCAGCTTGTATCATAACCTTCTCCTCCATTTCCTATGACCAGAACGCTTATTTCCAGTTCTTCCTTGAACCCAAGAGATTCACCTCCCGTCTCTGCACTCTTTGCAGGTCTCCTTCTGTCCACCACACCTTCCTTTCTCACCTCTTTTAGCAAGGTCACATGTGGCTCAAATCCCTATCCCGAGGTCAAATATGGAAGCCTTACAGATGGGTGCTATGCCCCATCCCCTCATTAACTCTTGAGGAGGTATTCCCACCTACCAGCCTGACTGTAATTCATTTCTGGGTCAGAGGACTATTCTGGTCCTGAGAAATTAAATCCAGTAAGTACTGGTTTGGTGAAGGTTAACAAAATCATTCCTGATCCACTTCACCATCTCTTTGTATAACATTCATGGTCTTTCTGAGTACACCCCCCTTCCAGCAGTCATGCAACACTTATCCCTTTTCTTGTAAATAACAAGATTTACATTCATTTACCTTTCAAACCAAAGTCCATCGAATCAATATTCACACACATGGAGTTTTCCACAGTCTCTTGGCCATTATAGTTATATTTACAAGCTATGGGAAATAGGGTGTTACAATTACCCTCCCTTTTTCTCGTAGTGTGATTGTTTGAATTATGCATAGTATTATGTTATTTTAACAAAGAATATGATCATTTTCAGGTTTTGTTATACATAAGAAGATGAAATATTTGATAAAAGATGATTGCATGTTGAAAAGAAGGATTATATGCATTACAATAATTATACCAACTTCTCTTGAATTGGTTAGGGTTTGAACATCGAAAGCTTGAGGATTAAAATGCATCTGCTTCGTCATTACTAAAATTGCTTTGGCATGTTAAACTGAAAATTGCTTCAAATTCATGGAGTTTTGACCCTGATTATGATGACCACCATGCCGGATAGCCATTTCCATTGATATTATGTCCGACCATCAAAGGTATGTCACAAGATCGCTTCTCTCTGGAGTTTTATTGACTACAATTTTTATAGTATTTGAATTTTTTTTTTTTTAAAGGTGCAGTAAGGGTGCCTCAAAACACAATCTTAGATGAAGCTTAAACTATTAGAGGAATCTTCATTGGAATTGTGTTTACCAGATGAGGAATCATTGTTGTAATCCTTTTTACTAGACAATCTTTTCTGAAGGTTAAAAATTTAGGGGAAGATGTAGAAAACAACACTTTCAATGGAAGCATAAGAATGAAATTTGATAAAATTCTTTAATAGATGGAGATGTGTAGATCCTTTACACAAGAGGAAGAGGGGACTATTATTCAGTTCCATGTAATTCTAGGTCGCAGGTAACCAAACAAAAAAATACTTACTCTGCATTCTAATAATGGAATTAATTGAGAACTCCTTCGGTTTAATTTATTTATTGTTCTGATGCTTGTAGATGGAATCTCATAGCCTCCTAGATCTCGAGGAGAACAATTAACGAGATCAAGAATGTTTGTATGAAACAACTTGATCTACAATTAGAAGAGAATATATAATTAGCACTCGAACTAGCCCAGATGCTCGCTTAGATGTTGCTTCAATGGGTTCAAATGCAACTGTATAGTGGTAGAGCCAATTTCATCCATCCTTCCAATTTATTTTGAGAACCAACAATAGATCCGATTGATTCAATAAAAGAAGAAGTCCCAGGCATTCAGTAAAAGAAGCGGTCCTAGGCACAACATCCTGCTTCACCATGGCCCTTATTAGATGGTGAGGATTACTAAACAAATTTTGTTTATTTATTATGTATCTCTACCTTTAGGTAATATTCTATATTTCATTAATATTCTATCTTTCATTAAGTTTTGCATAATGTGGAGCATGAAGAAATGGCTCCATGCTGCTTTCCTAGTGGACTATCCTTCATGTGAAATACGTGGCAAGTGGAAACAGATTGGTGAGAAGCTGGTCAGATGAATGCAAGTTGCCACTAGAGGAGGCATCAATTGCAACATATTTAGACCATCGTGTGCTTTGACTGCAGTGCTGTCAGAGCAACTTCGACTGCAACGTTGTCAGAGCAAGCTTACACTTCCCTAAGAGATTAACGACTAAAAAAATTGGTATTTTTAAATCATTTCTTGGTT
>ML812781.1:118324-152556 GCA_009831015.1 Picea engelmannii
GACATGTCACCCTCACTCGGCCGGGGGGCATGGTTATATTATTGTAGCTGTTGATTATTTTACAAAGTGGGCCGAGGCAATGCCGACATTCGATAATACTGGGAAGACTGCAGCGTTATTTCTTTTCAACCATGTCATCACTCATTTCGGTGTTCCTCAGGCTATCGTTACTGATCACGGTAGTCACTTTAGGAATTATATGATGTTAGAACTTATCGAGAAGTTGGGCCTTCGTCATGAAAGCTCAACACCTTATTATCCATAGGATAATGTCCAGGTCGAAGCTATCAATAAGGTTCTCATAACTATGATTCGACGGATGATAGGAATACATAAAACCAGCTGGCACACGATGTTGTTGTCAGCATTGTGGGCGTATCGGACATTTGTTAAATTCGCCATGGGATTTACACCCTTTCGATTAGTTTATGGCATGGAAGCCATTCTGCCAATAGAATGTGAAATACCTTCTTTGAAGCTAGCTATAGAGCTCTTACCCAATACTTCTGCAGAAGAGGAACATCTGTTGTATTTGATGCAATTAGGCGAGACCTGACATGATGCCACTTTAGTAATAGAAGCCCAAAAGAAACGCGTTAAGGCACAATATGACAAGCATGTCAAGCCTTGTGTTTTCTCTGAAGGTGATCTTGTTCTTTTGTATGAACAGGATAAAGATGTCCTAGGAGCCGGGAAATTTGAACCTATGTGGCGTGGTCCCTATATTGTCAGCAAAGTTTTGGAAAAAGGAGCGTATGAGCTAGTTGATTATGATGGTGTACCTTTGAGTGAACCCAGGAACGGGTTGTACTTAAAGAAGTACTATGCATAAGTTATTTGTGCATGAGTACTTGTATTTTATGTATCATACTATGTGTGTGTGTTACTTTAGTTTTGCTTTTGACGTTATCTGGTCTCTGCCCTTACATGATGTTGTGTTTGATTGCCAGATGGTGGGGGGGGCATCCAGAATGATGGTTAACGAGAGCCCATAGATCTACGGTCCAATAGACGACACATAGATGAACGGTTGACAAGAATTTCTGGGCCCCCTGATCATTCTGCCTTTAACGTTGGGCGGGGTTTCCAGAATGAAGTGGTTTTTCCTGGCAGACCCCACCCTAACATGGCAGAAATTGATTGCATCAGAACCCCTCTGCTCCAAAACCACTTACCACCCTTCTGACATGCTGCTGCCGCTTCATGACATCATGCCCCACTACCTTTCCCCTACAGGTCTCGTCTCATAACTCTGTCAGTTCATCCCACCTAGTCACTCGCCACAAGTCACCTCACGCTAGCCGTTCTCTAATCAACACCCCCCACGTCACCCTATCACACCTGTCACTCATCCTTCACCTGCCATCTCACACTTCAAACAATCCATTGGCCATTTACTACTGGCTAACATATCCGTTAGCCTGCTGACCTGACCCCCGCACCCAACAGATACATGTTCACTCAAAACCAGCCCCTATTCCATCATTTGCACACTGTTCACTCTCTTCGCACACCAGAAAACTTTGTGCCCTCACTGATCCAGTCATCGAGCTTAGACATAGCCATTACCCGCTAACATTTTGTTTCAATTGTAGGTACCGTTGGAAGCGATGGTGCCAAAGTTTAAAAAAGCAGAGGTCGAGGAAAATCCTTTCCTCCCACCTCTTGTCGACCTCGACATGATCCCATTAGCCGACAAGGATTATTTGATCTCAGAGACCAGGTGCGAATTTGATTTCGTAGAATTGCAGTCATGGTTTAAAGACACATTCCTAGATCAAAGTGATGAGATTGGGCTCTGGGAGTCCAATTTTCCTCTCTATCTTTTTCCCCAAGTCCATCATTTCCCTGAATTCACCCTCAAATGTCAAGCTCATTACCTCCCTGACCAGAGAGCCGTATTTTCTTCGTCTGGAGAAAATATTTTCTTTATCACACCAGAGACATGTTATTGGACTAATCGGTAGGTGTGAGCACTAACAGATCTCCCTAGATCCACCTGGATCTAGAAAAAAATGAGACAGGACAATACTCTTTCCCTAAGTTGTAGTCATTGAATTTGCTAATAGGGAGGAATAGATAACATACCTTGATATCGCTTCCTTAGGTCTCTATTGATCCTGCTTCGCTCCAGTGCTCTCGTGAAGTCAAGTCCAAGATGACAAAAACCAACCAAAGTGAAGATAGCAAAATATATTCAACGTCAACTTATGCATATGATCAAGGAATTACACAATAAAGTAAGAGAGACTTTATGGGAAAGGGACATAACACTGTATCATATTAATTGAAAGTAGAAGATACAACCTGATCGCCTTGATGTCACAAGCTTCCTTTTGGTGGCTCTTGGTTCCAACACACACACTCATCACATCACATTCGTGAGTGGCGACGGAGACAACGTCTCATCAAACTCGAACTTCCCGATCAGTTGTTGGTAGAGTGGTTCATGAATTACGTCGATTGTGACATTTCCATGGGTGGAGTTGTCACGGAAGAACAGGCCATAAGTCATGCTCAATACCTTGACCTCGTTTACTCACAAACATATACTCTTTACGACTTACTCCTTGATGCACCTTGTCCTTCGACTTCCGCCACTTCGACTACTCCCACTGCTTCTCATGTAGCTGATGGTGTGATTGGCACTTTCCATGCCCAACCACATTCCGCCCAAACTACTAGCCACAACCCCAAACCTAATTCTTCTAATGTTCAAAATTCTCCTTCTCCTACCCCTCCCACCAGCAAGACTTCTGAGGTAAACGCTGTCCAATCTACCCCAGCCAATAAAAACAAATCCAGAAAGGGCAAGGGTAAGAATAAGGAGGACAAAAATACTTCGCAAGCAGAGAGAACCAAAACACCACCCGTTGACGATAGGGATAAGCGCAAACCCCGATACCCTTTTCTTATCTGTGGTGATGATCACTACACGAAAGATTGTCCACGTCGTGCCAAGGTTAACAAGTTCCTTCAGGGCACCCCCAAACCTCCCACTCTGGCTGTACTATCCTAACCCTTTCCCCTCTCAACAATAGGCCCAATTGGTCATTCATGACCAACCTTCCCCTTCCACTACGTCTTATGTATTAATGTGTACTGGCGATTCAAAGAAGAATGACATCGTAATCACCACTCGAGCCAAAGATTATTCCCCTTCCAAAGAGAAGGTTGATACGGTTCCTCCTTCGTCGGTTCAACCCTCTCCTACGACTCCACCTACCAACGGTCCTCTTCATCTCGAATGACCAAGCCTCGACACAGTCCTTCGCCCTCCTCCAAAGGGCGTCGTTCGAAAATCGGCTTTCAATCCTCATGCTCGTGCTTCCCAGAACTACAACATTGTCGAAGATCTTGCCCAAGCACTGTCCACGATGTCAGCCCTCGAAGTCCTTCAAAGTTGTCCCATACAATGGAAGGCGTTGTTGAAAGATATCGGTGACATCGATCCCACGGATACAAATTTAATAATCTTTGACTTGGAATATCATGTTCCAAGGTTACCCCCTCAACTCACATTCCAAGTACAAGTTATTGTCTCCGACAAAAACATTTGTAGAACTGTTATCGACGAGGGTGCCTCGACGTGTGTCATGTCTATTATCTGCTGGAAGGCCATCGACTCTCCCTCTATGACTGAATCCCATAACACACTTAAATTCTTTAATGGCTCCGTTTTTAAGCCTTACGGTGTCCTCCCTTCACTGCCAATCACGTTAGAAGGAAAAATGGTCCAAGTTTAAGTAGAAGTCTTCGACGCTCCTCTCGATTACAACCTCCTTCTCGGCCGTAACTAGATTGATTCCATCCGTGTAGTTGTGTCGACTCTTTTCTGTGTTGTATGTTTCCCTCATCAAGGAAAGGTAATTAACGTCAACCAATTATCCTTCTTTAACTCAGATACGCGTACTGGAAACATACCATTCATCGCCAAAATCCCCTTGGGTTACGAGAACGTCGGTGTAGGTCTTCTCAAAGACTCTTCGTTAATGGGTACCTTCCCCATTCCACCACCCGATGTTCCACACTCGTCTGTCGCTTCAATCAACATGATCTCCACCTCGATTCACGGAACCCCTACATCTCATGACCCATGGATGGTACCCGACCCCGACGATCATCTTCGTTATGGCGATGAAATGCCTTTGAGTTCGGTCGAATCCGCCTATCATGCCATTCAATCAGAAACCCCTTCTACCCCCTCTCTTGCTGATTTATCTCCAGATCCTTTCCGCGTCATTTTTCCCATGGACGAGATGATTATGTCTATCATGGAAGACACCCCCTGGAATGATGGACATCACCATTCCATCCTCTTCCTGGAACAACACACCATTGAGAGCAAACCATTGGATCTCGACCCCGTCAACCGTTGTCGTCATTTCAACTATTCCCAAGTCCACACGCGATGTGTTTTTCGAAGGGAACTTAAGAAATATCTCACCCACTATTCCCCTCGACATATCCATCAAACCTGGAATTGTCGAAAATGTGCATATCGGAGCTTCGTGTTCCCCTGATGAAATCGTCACCTACAAGTCACTTTTCAAATAATTTTGTGACGTCTTCGCCTGGAGCTATGAAGAAATGTCGGGTATCGACCCCGACATTGTGATACATGAAATTAAGACATACCCAGATGATAAACCCGTCCGGCAACACCTTCGTCTAGTTCACCCATGTAAAGCGGCTGCTATCAAGCTTGAAGTCGAGAAACTTCTCAAAACCGACTTTATTTACCTAGTGGCCCTCACTGACTAGGTTTCCAATCTTGTCCCGATTGACAAGAAACAAGGCACAATCCACGTGTGCGTGGATTATAGGGATATTAACAAAGCTTGTCCTAAAGACAACTTTCCTACCCCCTTTGTCGACCAGAATGTCGACGATTGTGCCAGAAGAAAAATATTCTCTCTGATGGATGGTTTTTCCGGATATAATCAAATCAATATTGTTCCCGAGGATCAACACAAAACTTCTTTTATTTGTCCTTGGGGCACTTTTGCCTATCGGAAACTTCCTTTCAGTCTAAAGAACGCTGGCGCAAATTTTCAGCGCGCCATGTCTTATGCATTCCATGATATCAAGCACATCGTGCAGCCATATCTTGATGACTTACTCGCTCATTCCATGCGCCGGGTCGATCATCCAATCCACCTCCGAGCCATTTTCCTCCATTGTCGGTTTTACCATATACGATTGAATCCTCACAAATGCATTTTCTACGTAGAATGCGACCGACTTCTAGGATTTATTTTTTCACGTCAAGGGATCAGGGTAGATCCTTTAAAGGTTGAGGTGATTCTCAATCTCCCTCCTCCTTCTACACTTCGCCAGTTACAAAGTTTGCAAGGGAAAGCAAACTTTCTTCGTCGTTTCATCCCGAACTATGCCGAGATAACTCTTGGATTTACACGACTACTCAAAAAGGGGTCTGAGTTTGTATGGGATACCATCACAAGAAAAGCCTTCAAAGCTTTAAAATTGTCCTTGACACATGCTCCGCTTCTCTTCCCCCCCGATTACAGTCGCAATTATTTCCTCTACCTCGTAGCCTCGGATTACACCATCGCTATGGTTCTCGTCCAAGAGGATGATTCTCATGATGAACATGTTATCTATTACTTGATTCAAAGTCTAACGCCTACCGAAAAGAAGTATTTACATGTCGAAAAACTGGCCTTGGCAGCCGTCCAAGCAGTTCAATGTTTCCGGCACTATATCCTCTCTCGCAAGACTACGGTAATTTCTAACTACAACCCTATGCAACACATTCTCACATGTCAATTTATAGGGGAAAAATACTCCAAATGGATCATGATACTCCAGGAGTTTGACTTGGAATTCGAATGAGCTAAGTCCAAGAAGTCCTTAGTTTTTGTCGAGTTGATATGCGACTTTCCCTACTCTGAAATGGAAAATGTAGCAGCTGATTCATTACCTGATGAATCCATTTTCCTAATTAGTTTCGATGATCTTTGGTACGGTGATATCATCATATATCTCCAAACCCAGACTTTCCAGCCCAATTTGTCCAGTACTGACCGACATTGAATATTCTACTAAGCCCGTCAATATATTATCCTCGGGGATACTCTTTATCGTCGTGGGATTGACTCAGTTTTTTGGCACTGCCTCACGTTTGACGAAGCTGAGAAATCCCTAAATGATTGCAATTCTGGAGCCTGTGGTGGTCATATGTCCGGGTATGCTACTTCCCAGAAGATCTTACGAGCATGGTATTTTTGGCCTTCTTTATTTAACGATTGCATAATCGTCGTCCAAAAATGCCACACTTTCCAGACCTATAATCATAAGATACGATCACATCCTGCTCCTCTTCACCCTGTGGTATCCATTGGTCCCTTTGCAAAATGGGGTATCGATTTCATGACATGTCACCCCCACTCGGCCGGGGGGCATGGATACATTATTGTAGCCGTAGATTATTTTACAAAATGGGCCGAGGCGATGCCAACATTTGACAATACTGGAAAGACCGCAACATTATTCATTTTCAATCACATCATAGCTCGTTTTGGTGTTCCTCATGCTATCGTCACTGATTACGGTAGCCACTTTAGAAAATTCATGATGTACGAACTCACTGAAAAGTTGGGTCTTCGCCATGAAAACTCAACACCCTATTACCCACAAGCCAACGGACAAGTCGAAGCAATTAACAAATTTCTCATAACCATGCTTCGACGAATGATAGGGATTCACAAAACAAGTTGGCACACAATGTTGTTTTCAGCATTGTGGGCTTACCAGACGTCCATTAAGTCTTCTACTGGGTTTACACCTTTCCGGTTAGTCTATGGTCTAGAAGCCATCCTCCCGATTGAATGTGAGATACCCTCCTTAAAACTTGCCTTCGAACTCCTACCAAACACTTATGCCGAGGAAGAACGTCTGTTGTATCTCATGCGATTAGAAAAAACTCGACGCGACGCTGCCCTAGTCATTGAAGCCCAGAAGAAATGTGTCAAGGCCCAATATGACAAACATGTCAAGCCTCACGTTTTCTCTGAAGGAGATCTGGTTCTCGTCTACGAACAAGATCGAGATATGCTAGGAGTCGGAAAATTTGAAGCCATGTGGCGAGGTCCTTATATCGTTAGATAGGTTTTGGAGAAAGGAGATTATGAGTTAGTAGATTATGACGGTATCCCTTTGAGTGAACCCAGAAATGGGTTGTACTTAAAGAAGTACTATGCATAATATCACCTATGCATGAGTACTTGTATTTTATTGTATCATACTTCTTGTGTGTTACTGTAGTATTATTTTTTCGTTATCTAGTCTCTACCCTTATGTTACATTGTGTTTGATTTCCAGATGTCGGAGTCTTAGCTACCCCACATTGGCTTCGCTGATGGCGCTAGTCGTAGTACTCAGAACCTTTCTTTTTCTGCTTGGGCAATTTATGCCCCAACAAACGAACTTATCACTCTACGAGGTGTGTGTCTCGGCCGTGCGACCAACAATATTGCAGAGTATAGCACCGTTATCGAATTATTGATTGATGCTATCTCACTTGGTATCCGTCGCTTGGTTGTACGAATCGATTCGCAGCTAGTAGTACTACAGTTAAGTAATGTCTATGCTATTCGAAGTCCTACTTTATTATGAGCATATTTGTGAATTCACCTCTTGGAACGTTATTTTGATTATATTGAGTATCAACATATTCCTAGATGTCTAAATACATTAAATGATGCATTAGATAATTATGTATTAGACAAACATTTGGGAAATTTATAAATCAATCACATCACAAGTATCACACAACAGAAGATAAGCCGGTAGAAGCCGTATATATGTATATATAACGATCAAAAGTTTTTTACAAAAAAAAGTTCTGTCCAAGAACCAAAATTTCAAAATCTGAAGCTCATAGCTTCTACAAAGTAACGTCATGGATGACGTTCACAATAACACATGATTTCCCAGGCAACCCTACGAAGCAGTCGGCCAATAGACTCTGACATGCCCACCGTATGACGCTGATAACGTCGCGAGACCTCTCCAAGAGACATGTCCGGAATGTCAGCAGTCAAACCCTCTAAGTTTTGTTCCACTGCCTCATAATCTTCAACGTCCCATCGTGGCACTGGAGACACCTCTCCTCGTCTGGCAATAGGAGAAGTACTCGGAGGTTGATAAGTCCCCACGTCGGTGTCATCAAAAAATAATTTTTGTAATTAGACCTTGGACAAACATAAAAACATTTGCATATGATAAAACTCACAAAAACATTTAAAAAGTGAAAAAATGTGTACTTCTTACCTAGATCTCCCCACTGAGCGTCCTCGGGTAGGGAAAAGTTTGGATCCCCTCGGAAGTCCAACCCGACATAGGCATAATCGTCGACCATCGACATTTGTGGCCGCAACCAGTCAAAGAAGAAATCATTATATTTGATGATTGGTCCAGCTACATGTCGGGCCATGAGGTTACACCACCTCAACATCCTCGGATCCTCTGGAGCTGGTAAACCCCACTCAACCCGCAACCTCAGCAAGGGAACCCTCTCAAGAAAGAAGGACACAAACAGTGACCCATACCCGATTTTCTTCAAGTCGCCTTTCTTGCATTTAGTCAACTTCCTCTTCACGCTACAAAGGACTGCGTCTGACCATTTAAAGACCTGAGGCTCAGTACACTCTATGGCGTACTAAAAATAGATCTGGAGAGCCATGTGTGGAGCAGCGCTCCCAACCATACAAGCAATGGTGGACAAGATAGTGTGAAGGGTCAAATATTGGACCCCCCAAATGGACACCTTTCCTTTGCTTCTTTCCACCTTTGGAACACAATACTGACGACAATACTCACTCATAGGCAGTCCACCACCTCGGTTACCGGTCAAGCTAGCATGGTACCCACGCCATGACAATAATGTTAGGAAATAAATGTCCTCGATATCCAAGGACAATGTCTGGACCCCCACGTGGAATACTTGTTGGTCCACGTCCCACATATGAATGAGGTACTCCAACAGCCTGACTTGGGCCCTCATACTCGTGATCCGAAAGAATTTCAGGAGACCATAGTCTCGTAAAGCGACAATGGTGCCCGGGTCATTCCCAAAAATATCATCATCTTCTTCATTCTCTCTTTCACGCCATTCCAAAACCATTGTGATAGCCAAATGCCTGCACAAGAATCATAAGAAGAAGGTCAAAAACTCTTTTCAAGCCTTGGCACATTTTTCATTGAGCAAAAACCAAATCTTTTTTTCATTCTGCGACTCTCTCAGGTGCCCCTTTAGCACAGTTCAAGGTTCTCGCAGGTGCCTTTGGGGCCACCTGCGAGAATCATGCATTCTCACAGGTCCCATATGGCTAGCCTGCGAGAACGCCTGAGCGCAAATTTTAGCCCTAAAACAAGCTCAAAAACTTGAAAGTTGCCAATGAAAACAAAAAAATTGAACCATGAAAAGATAGAAGACAAGGAGCTTACCTCACTGACAGAGACGGTTCACCAAATGATTGTTCGTACCTTCTGCAATCGAGCACCGAAATTCAAGGGCAAAAGAGGGGTTTTGGGCTAAAATCTTGGAAAAGTTACAATGACTATGGTAAAAGAAATTTTACCCACTTATATTTACTTTTTACCATTTTTGTTGGTTTTTATAATTGTTTTATTCATCAAACCTAATGCCTAATAGCCCTATGAGTGCGACTTTTTGCAGAAATGACGACTTCAATGTCCATATGCAGGGATATGGATATTTTCTCTTTTTCATCACATGTTTAAATTGTTTTTTATGGTTTTTAGACAAAACCTCGAGCTTGGTCTTTGTTCGTTCTCACACTCGAAAATACATGAGAACGTAATCAAGCAAACTTTTATCACTTTTTCGGGATTAGCAAGGTTATACGAAAAAGGAACCCCCTGGAGTCCTCTTTAATCTCTTTTTAGACTCTTTAAACATGAAAAGATTTTCGAGCAATCTTTCTATTTTCACACTCGTTAAAGTATTTGAGGAAAGCATCTATTGGACGATAATTTATCTCTTTTTCAGTCTCATCAGAATACTTTACGAAAAAGTAACTGAGAGAGTTCTCTTTTGAGTGTTTTTCCAGAATCTATAATCATGAAAAACCTTCAAGTTTTCTATCTTTGGACTTGTTAAACAAACATCGAAAGACCCGTAATGGGACCGAACCACTCCTTCCTAGGGTTTGTTAAACATACTCGGAGGGACTCATCCGAAGGATTAGCTTACATCAACAAGCATATGTTATCCTCCTCAAGCTTGCGTAAAAATAAATAGGTACTCATCAGAAATGGTGGGGGAAAATTTGGGAAAGGGATGTGTTTTCGTATTCATATTATTGGGAGTAAGCGTCGCTCTTGAACATGACACCCCCTTATTCATTATCTCAAATCGGTTTGGGAAATCCATTTGTCTCTCATTCAACTTGCTACAAGGTCACATATTGAGTCATCCCCGACTCAGTGCTACCAAATCATTGGTCGTGTCATTCATATGTTCAAGAGAAGTTCATCTGAAATCTCTATTGAGTCGGCCATCTGTAGTTGTCCATTCTCTCCGTGTCAGCCTTCCTTGTGTCCAGTTCAACCCACATCATACTCTGTTTCACCTTCAAAATCTTTTACTCATTTTGTGTCATTGATGGGGGATACATCAAGTCCCTCCTGTGATGAGTTTTGTTCCGTCGAATCCATTTCATTATCCGGAAACAAGACTTAGAAATCATTTGGTACCTTGGAACTTGCATACCTCAATGGCAAGTTTCCTCGCTTTCGATAGTGGGTTTTCATCATTGACCCCTGATCGGGAGATTCCGTCGAATGTTCGACCTCAACTCATTTATTCACATTCGGTGGATTGTAATAGTGTACCTTGGGAGTCATTGAAATTAATGGTGATTTCCCTCACACTTGTTAACGGTTTCATCAATGACCGATAATCAAGTGGTTTCTACCATGTTCGACTTCATCACATGTAATCACATGGTTAGATTCATACTTTCAGGTGACGGGATTGAAGACCCTGGGTCTCATCTTTTTGATCTAGGTTGCGATGGAATATGTATAATTTTTTGACACATAGATCCACTTTGTATGTCACGTGGCTATGTCGTCCCAATTTGAGTCTTCTCACATAGATCCACAATGTATTCCTAGTGGCTGTGTAGTATTTTTGATGGCATGGATCCACGGTGTATGATTGGTGGCCATGAACTAAGTTCATGATGTCATTCATTTGTGATCTGAGTATGGGAATGCTTACCTCAGAACTGGTATGATATTCTACAGATGCTTGATTGTTTGCAGGTTTTCGATTAGGTGCACTCCTGGTTTATGACACACACACTTGTTCTTGAACTTGCATGAAGAACATCCAATATATCTTGATAGACCAACTAGAGACTCCAAGCTTCTGTCTCAACAAGGTTCTTCACACAATTTTTCATTCAATCTTGCTTAACCTTTTCCATGAGAATCCTTTCAATATATAGGAGAGGGTGAGATGGTTACATGGATGAGAATGATCCCATCAAATCAGAGAAGCCAGTAAAATGAAAACCATACAAATGCCAACTCATTCTCTAGAAGATTCCCTTCTAGAACCCTCGAGACCTCTTCTCTTTCCAAAGCTAAAAAACAAGTTCGCACCCTGTGTATAGAGAAAACTACGAGAATTTTTCACCCTAGATGAAGGAGGCCTATGAGAATGAGGCATTCTCGCACCCTAGGCTATAGGCATCCTACAAACCCACTTTAAAAATATGTATTCTGGAAGGAGATAAATGCCACTTTTCTCAGGAGAAAGTTCTAGTTGGGAGCCTGAATACACCCTTGTTAATATATCACCAAGATGACCAAAATCATGTGTAACAAGACCATTGATCAGATCATGCAGATATCTAGATCCGAATTCGCCTCCCCTTCAACCTTGAAATCTTGACAGAGTTGTACCAGAGTCTGTCTTTTCCTCAAAGAGCCCAGATCTTTGAGCTTTTCCTCCCACAGGATGCTCAACTCCCCAAGAAAAATCCCCCATATCATTCCCTCCTGTTCTGAGAAAAGGGAAACCAAGTGATTTCATCCCTCTGTTGTCTACTTAGCTATTATTCAAATGAATGGATAGATGAACCTATATTGGGGTTCCTATCCATTTTATTTGCTGAGGAAAGGACCACCATCTAGTTCGACTACAACACTTTCTTGGCAGAAAACATCCACGAGCAACTTTCTAAATTCGCCATAGAGGGCATGTTCTGGTATTCCTCAATACTGACTTACATGTTCACCTTCTTTCAAGCATAAATATTCTCCTTCCCTATGCAGAAAATGGACAAGGATGACAAACCACGGGAAGTAACATCTTGGACTTCCCTGCTTAGAAGGAACTCCACAGATTTCAACTTCAAACAGTTCATCGAGAAGTTTTACCATCCAGTGGTGAGCATGCTCAGTGGGAGACTAGAGACAAGGATAAATGAAGATATCCCAAGAATCTTACACCTCTCGGACCTCGCAAAGATGAGAGATTGGTACCTGTATCAAAATCACACAAAAATCAGAGTATACGGGTGCGAATTAGCTCCATACAAGTTGCCCAAGTATTTTCCTGTGAGGATATTCGCCCTGGAATATATATGGAAAATGATAAATTCAGATGATATACACTTTGTGGCAGATAAGATCTTTTATCTGCAATAGCCGAGCTGCCGGGGAAGAGGCAGATAAACGTTTGAGGGAAATGAAGTTTGAAACAAGTTTCTTGTGGCACTACGATCCGTGTGGGATCATTTCGGAGATGAGAGTGAAGAATAAAAATATCCCGTATGTGTTCTGAGTGGGAAATACCTCTATGGACTAGCACTTAGGGTTAAATTATGCATGCAGAAAAGACCTATAGATTTCTACTTTCTACCGTCATCCCAGACCTAATCCCCATTATTCTTAAGAAAATACATAGTTAAGAAGATCAAGTGAGCATACCTTATTTCAGGCATTTGATGTAGATCCTTCTTTATGCTTGATCGTTTTTTGATTGCATCTCTCCTCCCAAGGCTGATCTGCATTCACACAAAACCAACAACAAACTCCGCATGCATTTGATATATAGATTAATGGGTCAGAGATTCAATAAAAAAATATGCAATAAACCATGAAAACCTCATTTGGTGGGATGGGAAAAGTATTTCTTTATTATTAACTTCAATAAATCCACTTACAATGATGAAGCCGGCCGCTTCTCCACAAACTTGGTCCTGGAATCCTCTTCAACTATCCTTCAACTTCTTTTCTCTATCTTTCTCTTTGCACAAGGATGGCTAAAGGGTTGGGACAAAGGGAATGTGCAATTGGGTATAGTCTGTTTACTATGATTCTTCCCCTTTTCCAAATGGGACCCCTAACCCTTCTTTTATAGGCTAGATGAAGCTACGTATTTGGACGAACCTTCAGCCATGCATGGCCAGAAAGTTTAGTTTACTCACCCAAAGCTGTGTTTTCCCTCGACAACTTTCCTTTTTTCGTGCTTTTGTAGGTACACGCTGGTTGTTTTGGGTCAGCAAGCATGTACATGCGTTCAATAATAGAGCATGGTGCATGGGCCTTTATAAAAAGTGTTTTTAAGAAGAGTTGTTTAGCAGTGCTTTGGCAAAGAAGGAATCCAAGATGGCTTGATGCCAGGTAAGCATGTCTGGTTCAAATTAGGGTTATAACAATATGTTCATACACCCAAGCTCAAGATAGAGAATTTTGTAAATCAAACGGAGTGGGAGGTGAACACTCTGGAAGAGGTATAACAACAGTCTCCTTTAGTTATCATCTCACACACAACCACACCACAGGTACCAAAGGAGAAAAGACCCAGGAAGGACACTTCCCCTTTAGTCACATAAGTCTCAACTGAGGATTTCTAGGTACACACCAAAAGGACAAAATCCAGTCATACAACTAACACAGCTGGTGAAAAGGAAACCCAATCCACTACAGTTATGGAAGGTGATCATTCACCTCTCATCTCAAGCAACCAACAGATCATGTCTACCTCTTCATCCAAGAAGCAGATTGACACTTCACTATTCAACCAGCTGAATAGAGGAGGTGCAAAATTGAGTATTTTTGAGAAGTACGATATGATCAAGAAGAAGAATTAGATGCTGACCAACAACACCTATGCTCAATTTTGGAATAAAACATCCACGACGCAACACAAACTATTATCAGCTTTTGATACAGAGAAAGGCAGAATGCACATGGCCTTTTTGTAGGCACAAATGCTCGATCTAAAAGAAATAACTGATTACAAAAGGGAAATGTTTGAGTTTAACACCAAAGATGTACACCCAGCCGGTCAGATGGATCTACACAGGAAAATGGGAGAAATGGTTTTCTCTACATTGGCTAATGCTTCTACTTCTGCCGCTAAGTTTCAGGTTTCTCTGAACAACGTTCACACTCATTTAAAATTGGAGAAGATATCATCTTTTGCAAAGTACAATAGAATAAAGTCCTTAGAAGAATTGGTTCTCAAGATTGGGTATTATCCCTCTAATGTGAAAGCAACTGAGGAGATGCTCAAGAAAAATAATGTGCACACAACATCTTTGAGGAAACAACTGAAACTGCCACCTATAGAAGATGCACATGCAAAGGAGATAACTGAGATAGAAGGTGAAAAGGATGAAATTCTCAAATTGATCATGGAGTAGAATGCACAGTTAAGAGAGATGGAAGTAGAGCTGGAGAGATTGGTAAAGGAGAAGGAACATGTAACACCTATGGAAGTAATTCCACTGAGTGCACTTCCCCTCACAGGAGTTAGCACTGCAACTGTAGCAACGACCACCACAACAAAAATTCCATCAACCACCCCACTGAAAGCTCTGGAAAAAATGGTGGAGCTAGAAAAATCCATGGAAGAGATGAACTTACAAGGAAAATAAATCAACATACTTAAAAAGGAAGTTGAGAGCCTTCAAGAGATAAAGTATTCTTATTAGACAAGCTGCACCATGGAGAATCAAACATCAGAAAAACTGAAGCAAGAATTGTAGCAGCTACAAAAGAAAACAGTGGTGGGCAAGACTCTTGACGAAGCAAAGGAGAATATTTGGATGGATATCTCCAAATCCATTAATGAAATCTGGCCTATGGTAAAAATCATGTTTGAGAAAAATGAACTGGTGCTAAGGAGCAGGCAGGCTATTGACAAAATAAAAGGAGAGTTGGGATAAATTCCCACTGAAGCCAATGAAATCATTAGATTCCTGAACTCAAAGAACAAAGAAGAACTAGAAGACCTAAAGATTGAAGACATGACATAAACCATCCTCGAAGTCAAGAGAGTACTGACCAAAAGGGGACTGATGCTGCAATTGGAGGATAAAGTCCAGAACATGGACATTGGAGTTCAAAGGTTCTTCAGCAAGATTGAGGCTTTACAGAAGAAAGGTCTTCCTGGTCTACTAGTCCTAAATGACAAGTTGATGACTCTTTCCGATTACAAACAGAAGATGGCCACAGTGGCCAAAGACAGTTCCAAGTTTTCGGGAATACAGGGCACTATAACAGGCAAGGCATTCTTAGAAACTTTGTAGCCAGATCTCAGTATACAACACGAGATCAAGTATATTTTCATCGTCAAACTGACTTTTGCAAAGTACACATAAATGGATGAAATATACCGGAGACTACTCAAAGTCACCATTCCCAGTCAGCTAAGATGGGAAAAGTTGTGCAATTTGATTGAGTAGGAGATGAAGTGTGCAGGTTGAGTTGGCACACGGATTAGTTAAAGTCATGTGGGTGACTCACCAATGACCTTCCCCAGAATCAACATGAAGAATTCAATACATCATCGACAATTCCTAAATTTTTGTATCTTGTTAGTTAGTTAGTTAGACTTAGAGTTTGCCACATCCTGACCATTAATGACAGGGTCATTTGTAATTTTTGTTATAAATACTTCAAACTTTGAAGTATTGAGGGTTGATCTTTACGCCCTAGAAAGCTGTAAGCACTGTAATTTTTATCAAGAGTTTTTCCAGTAATACAAAGAGACGTTTCATAGGATTCCTGCGTGTTAACTGTTGGTGAAGTTTTTCTCTTTCTTCGTTGCATGTTTATCTTTCTTAGTTATTATTTTGTTTATGACCTGATCATTTAAAGGGAGTTAAAGTTGCATAATTTACCTTTGTGTACTCTGTTTCTGATCTTTTAAAGATCTAAATGTTTATCTTCTGATGTTACAATAAAGAAATTCTTAATTGCTTCTTTATTTTAATTGATAGTCCCACCCTTTTCTGCTCTCCATCACTTTATTTATGAAGAATCCAATAGTTGCATTAACTTTCCCAGTGAAAAGAATCTTTATATTTGTTCTCTGATCTCCATATTTATAAAATAGGCCCCATATCCCAATGGAGGCATAAACCCTTTTTCATCCAAATCACAAAAACAAACAACACAATAACATTTAATCTAACTAGCCTAACATCTGAAAACTAAAACAAAGTTAAATCTTACAGAGAGATCCCTCTCTAAAACTGGTAGGACTAGATCCCAGTTTTGAAGTGGTTGGATAAAGTTGCCTCTGGTAAATTTCTTCTACCCCCTGACAACCCTTGGGAATTTACAGAGTGTTAACACCCTCTACCTTGAAGGGAGCAGCTCTACGCTGGTTTATGGGATTAGGAGGTGGAACCATTAACTCATGGGATGAGATGAAACAAGCCTTCTTGAAAAAATATCAGGATTATTGTAGAACTAGGGGCCTAAAAGATGAAATCTTTCAAATGATTGCAAAATAAAATGAATCATTAGAAGAATATGTTGAGATATTTCAGTATAACCTACAGAGATCGCCCTATGGTACATTACCAGGTGAAGTACTTAAAGCAAATCTACTTGAAGGTATGAAGGATGAATGGGTAGAAACATTGAATCTAATGGGAAAGGGTGAAATTTATCAAGAAACTTATGATAACATCATTCTATTATGCATCAGGTGCTCACGAGGAAGTACACGGACTAGATCAAGAATGCAAACTTCCCTCACTAGAAATAACAACATTACCAGTGGGGGTGTTACGCGAGCTGAAGTTTGTAATCTCTTAGAAAATTTCAAAACAAATATTCTGAGCACTTTGACTACATAATTGGATGTATTGCAGGCCAAACAAAAACAATCAGAAGAAGAAAAAACTTTGTCCATATTTTTCCATAGATGCAGAAAAAAGCATGGTCCAAGGGAATGTCCTTTGGATGTGGTTCAGGTTTGCGCTATTTGCACCAAGGATCACAAAACAGAGAAATGCCCATCACTCCCTGGATTGAAAGTTGTCTTTAGAAGAGCAGATGAGGAAGCACAACCATTATATTTGATGGCTCAACATCGTCAATGGCAGGCTCGCCCTCCAAATACACTCCAGGACTTTTCTGGACAGTATAATCAACAACAAAATTCTGGTAATACATGGCAGAACCAACCGTTTACTAATCAGAACTGGTAGCCCCAACAATACCCACCTGCAAATCCCACTTGGCCAAACCAACCACCTAGAAATACGATCTGGAAGAATCAACCAACTACAAGTTCCACCTGGCCTAACTCACAATACCCCACCTCATCCTGGCAAAAATCAAATAACAACCCCTATCGCTCGTAGTGGCCTAATAAAACTGCCCAAAACCCAAATTGGAACCAGAATTGGCAGCGCTCCATGGGGATAAACAATCAACCCATGGGGATGGCCCCTCAAACCCAACCCACGTTGCAAGCTCCACTCCAACTTCCCCAAAACCCTCAATCACAATTTCACCCTCAATTACCAGCCCAACCCCACCCAAATCCTAATAATAGACTAGCTCAGCTCGTCTAGATTATGGAGAATGGGGAAGAGGAGACAAACTCGATAGGATGCAACGAACTCCGATTGAGATCGGGGCGTATAATCTCTCTTGAAGAAGATAATGTTTTCCAAGAGAAGGAGAAGGAAAATAGCAAACAACCAACAATAATGCCCCCGACTATGGTAATAATGGAAGAAATTGTGTAGGGGGGAAACACAGTTGAGTCACATGATCCTGATAAGGATGCAACTCCTTCCCCTCCATTCCCCAAAATATTGATGATAGCAAAACTTGTTGTCTATCCTAACTTCGACATTGTAGGGGAACTCAAGAATTTATATGTCAAGATCCCACTCCTGCAGGCTCTGCAAGATATTCCAATATATGCAAAAACAATCAAGGAACTATGTGGGAGGAAGCCTATTAGGAAAATTAAAAATTCATCATCAACAGTTCGTTTAGTGGGAGCCTTGTCTGATCTAATTCTAGGTAGACAAGAACCAATCAAATATGTAGATCCAGGGAACCCCATAGTAACATTTGAGATCCAGGGTTGTTCTTTTCCAAATACACTAGTTGATTTGGGGGCAGCCATCAATATCCTGACTATGGAACCCTGCAACACCCTGGGTTTTGACTCCTACGAACCCACCCCAATTATGTTACAATTGGTTGATCGATCAGTGGTTAGACCAGTCAACACACTACATGACATAACAATCTCAGTTGACTCTTGGGAATATCCAGCGGATTTCCTCATCATCAACCCAAGAAGTGGACTCAAAGGGCATCCATTGATATTGGGAATACCATGTCTCACAACAGCTGATGCGTACATAGGATGCTGAATGGGTAATATGACAATTGTTAGAGGAGGTGTCACAAAAAATCTCATCTTATATCCTCCATCCAAGCCAAGCCCAACTTTCATATATCCACAATTGCCACCACCATGGTATCCATAAAAGGATTTATGATCCCCTCTCATGCTGGAAGAAGCTCTTAGACTCAAAAACCAGCTAGATGATGACGTAATCAGTGGGTTTATTAACAGCCCAACCACCGTGGGTAATCCAACATGCTAGATGATCCAAGTTGTTCTAGACTATGAAGCACAGGGAGACTCGCTAGAAGATTTAATGGAACAACAAATCCCGACTATGGTTGCTCATAACAACAAATCCGTTGAGATCGCACCAGGGAAGTCTCTAAACATCAATGCCAATTTAGATGAACAACAACAACAAAAAATGATTCAAGTCCTTTCTAAATACCAACAAGATTTTTCCTCGGAGTATTCTAACATGAAAGGTATTGATCCACAACTCTACACACACCACATTTACATTGAGAAATATGTCCGACCTATCCGACAGCTGCAGAGAAGATTGAATCCCCACCTCAAGGATATTTTTAAAGAATAATTACAAAATATTTTGGACGTATATTTTACATACCCTATCTCAGATAGTCGGTGGGTCTCCCCATTAGTCAACCTCCCCAAGAAAAATGGGAAATGGCGAATCTGTGTCGACTATAGGGAACTTGACAAAGCCACTCAAAAGGACCACTCCCCTTACCTTTCATTGATAAGGTCTTGGATACTTTGGTAGGGAATAAATTCTTTTCTTTCCTAGATAATTTTAGTGGCTACAATTAGATCCAGATTGCCCCAGAAGATCAAGATAAAACTACATTCACCTACCCCTGGGGTACCTTTGCATACAAAGTATTTCCCTTTGGAATTTTCAACACTCCAACCACATTCCAAAGGGCCATCCTGAGCATATTCAATGATTTGATCTGTGAAGGGCTTGAAGTTTATATGGATGACTTTACTCCTTATGGTGACGACTTCGATCAAACACTGAAAAATCTGGAGAATGTACTAGAATGATGCATTGCTACCAGGTTATGTTTAAGCCATGAAAAATGCCACATGATGATGACGGAAGGTGTGGTTCTAGGGAATTATATTTCTGCATATGGAATTAGAGTAGATCCAACAAAATTAGATGTAATCCTTAATCTACCTACACCATGCACACAAACTGAGGTACGTAGTTTTCTTGGCGCTTCAGGATACTATCGCAGATTAATGGAAAATTTTGCAAGAACCGCTGCACCTTTACATGCCTTGACTGGTAATGTGGAGTTTCAGTGGTCTGACAAGTGTGATGTGGCATTTGAAGGACGCAAGAAGCTGATCTCAACAACATCGATGTTAAGAGGACAAAATTGGAAAATACCATTTCACATCTCCACCGATGCATCAGATATTTCCATAGGCCCTGTCCTTGGACAGGAAGAAGACAAGAAACCCTATGCAATTTATTTTATTAGCAAGAATATTACTCCAGCTGAAGTTAATTATACATTAACAGAAAACGAATTTTTAGCTGTTATACATGCCATCAACAAATTTTGTCATTATATAACAGGCTATCCAGTCATTCTGTATACTGATCATTCTGCTATTAGATATCTAGCTAATAAACTGATTACTAACGGACGGGTCACTCGGTGGTTATTATTATTGCAGGAATTTGACATCACCATCAAAGATCGACCCGGGAGAGAAAATATTGTCGTAGACTTCCTGTCCTGCATACCCAAAACAGATGACTCCTTAACAGTTGAAGACCAATTTCTAGATGAGCATCTATTTTCCGTCACCACAAAACCACCTTGGTACGCTGATGTGGAAAATTATCTGGGAGCGGGAAAATTACCGGCACATCTATCATCAAGGGAAAGAAAATCGATCGTCCAACATAGCACACGATTCACTTGGATCGGTGAAATCTCTTCCACATAGGAGCTGATCTCCAGATCCGTAGACGCGTATGAGAGGACGAAATCTATGACATACTGAAGGCAAGACATGACGAGTCGTGTGGTGGGCATTTTGTAGATCACAGGATGGGACACAAAATTTTACAGATGGGCTACTACTGGCCCTCAATATTTAGAGATGAAAATAAATATGTCCAGACCTGCGATAGTTGCCAACAGATGGAAAAAGTAGGTCAGGATGATGAAATTCTCTTGAAAGCACAAGTAGTCACAGAACCATTTGAGAGATGGACACTAGACTTCATTGGCCCCTTCAACCCAAATTCAAATCAAAGGGCCTATATTCTAGTTGCAATGGACTACATGACCAAATGGGTAGAGGCAGAAGCCTTACTAAATGCAAAAGAAGAGGTAGTCATCAAGTTTTTTTTCAAATTATTTGTACGCTATGGACTACCTAGGGAAGTAATCACTGATGGGGGGTCACAATTTACAACTCATAGAACTACCACCACCCTCGAAAATTACCATATTAAGCACATGGTTACTTCTGCATACCACCCACAGGAAAATGGGCAAGTAGAAAGCACCAATAAGGTCCTCGAGGCAATCCTGACAAAGTCTGTCTCAACAAACTGATAGAATTGGGCTACTGAGCTCCCAAATGCCTTATGGGCTTATCGCACAACATGGCATAACACCACTGTCTACTCTCCTTATTACCTAGTCTATGGTAAAGAACCCATCTTCCCAATCGAGTTTGATATCAAGACCCTAAGGATGGCCCAAGAAATTGGACTGGATCTAACAAAAGAACATAAAAAACACCTTCAATGACTCAACAAGTTGCATGAAGCATGCTTGTCTGCTATGGAGCGCATGTCCGTTATTCAACAACAGAGAGCGACCTGGCATGACAAACATATCAAGAATAAATTATTCAAGAAAGGTGACTGGGCGCTTCTCTATGATTCCAGATTTCAGGATTTTCCGAGAAAATTACAGACACGGTGGCTGGGACCATATGAAATTAATGAAGTCCATGATAATGGCACGATCACTTTAAGTACCATCGACGGGTCTGGATCTCCATTTCTAGTCAATGGACACTGGCTATGACTTTACCATCAACCTCCTTCAAAAGAACCTTTGTACCAAGAAGTAAGTAAGGACCCTACCGTTCAAGTTTTGGCTGGATGGGAAGGTAACCTAGCCACTCCAACTCCATAAATGATGAATTTTGTTGACACTGTACATATTGTATATAGTTTTTTTTTATATATCTAATTGATTTGTTAGTTTTCTTTTTTTAGTTTTATGAAAGTCACTTTGGAAAATAAGAACTAAGGGAAGATGACTGTAATGTACACAATTAGCAGTTTTTTCTGTTTTGTACTCTTTCTTTATCTTATCACACGGACCCAGTCTTTCACATAAAAACAATTATGTCATGTTCTACAACAGTGACCGAGAAACTATAATGAACTCATAACATCAACAAACCATCCAATACTTGATTTTGAAATAAACTGACCCATAATAATTCAATGAATTTAGTTGATGACTAATCAATCTTAGATTAAAAAAAAATATATTTCCATAGGAACTTTCCAAAATTACCTACTCAAATGGTTAAAAATTCATATCTTCCATTCCCTTTGTGCAATTGTTGTTCCTTTGAGTATCGGTGCTGTTCATTTGAATGGAACAACTACCGTTCCCTTCGCGCGATTGTTGTTCCTTTGAGTATTGTGCTATTCATTTGAATAGAACAACTTCCGTCCCTTCACGCGATTGTCATTCCCTTGATTATCATTACTGTTCCTTTTGTTGTTCCTTCATCTCGGGTCACGCTGTGCATTCTAAAAAGGAACATTTGTTGTTCTGCATTTTTTCCTCATTACCATTCCTTTCCTTCATGCTGTTAAAATGTTAGCCATTCCTTTGGGGTACAACTTTCACTAAGTAATTTTCACCAGCATTATTATCATCACAATGATCTGTCATTATTTTGTGGACTATCTCTCATACCTTATCAAATTGTTCTTTGGATTAATTTCTTCAAAATATCTTAAATCTTGTTCATAATCTGTAACCACCATAATTCGTTTCTTTTTCCTATATACATACAAATATACTTGAATGATAATTCACCTTCATATTATAATAAGGAGTCTTAAGCACACTTTTACTTGGCATATTTACACTTCTTTATGCCATCCCTGACTCGTAAGGAGTAGATCAGCCTCCCTTAATAGAGCCCTAAAAAAATAATATATATATATATATATATATATATATATATATATATATATATATATAAGTAATAAAACTTCTCTCACAAAGAATAGGGAGTCTCATCATGAGCCAACCTACCACGATCATAGGATAATAATGTAAGTGACATTCCCACTATGGCTACCACACCAGGGCAATGGCCTTTGCCAATTTTTTTCCAAAGGACAAGGGGTCTCATCACGAGATGAATTGTTCACTTAAGTTACAATATAGTGAGTGGAATTATCATCATCTAGATACCAAACTAGGATAGTGGTCTTGTCGGGAAAATATGATTCAAATATTTATTAAGGATAAGGGCTCATCTATGGGTTAAAAGGAAACCCTGTCGAGGCTATGGATTCCTGGTGGCAACAATGGCTCTACCTGTGGTATGGAAGTTTACCTTAAAAACACCAAGTTTCTATGTGTCTCTATATTTCCTTTACTCAATAACAAGGCTATCATTTTGGTTATATTCAATAACTTGGGAAAGGTAACAAAATTATGATATGTGGAATATTTTTAAATGAACATACTTAACTTATTTGGCTTATTTTTCCTTAAAGCATTTTGAGCATAGGTACAAAAAATCGAATTTCCCACGAAAAAGGACTATCATTTATGATTACCGTTAACAAATGATTTTTGAAAATTATACATGATTGGCCCCCACTAGTGGCAACAACGTCATTATTACCTCTCACCAACAATACCTACACTCATTAATTTCACCTACGCTGACATTCGAGGATGACCTCTACATTAATGAGGGGAGTGGACGCTCGACACATTTTCCGATAAGATTGTAATGATTGTAATAATGGAAAACCCACATTTTTTACACTCGCCGTTCTCTGATATTTTTCTATATTTGGTAATATTTCGTCCAAGCTAGTCTAACCAAATTTGCAAGCAGGAACGATAGTCGTTCCCATTTTCTCATAGAATGATGGGTGGCCGAAGTGTTCGCAGGGAACCAATATTACTACAGGTAACTGAGTATGCTATAGAAATTTTACACTGTCTGGGCTGGATGGAGTACTTCAACTAGTTGCAAGGATATGATACAGAAATCACACTTGAATTCTTTCAGAATTTGTAGGGAGAAATATCCATGGTTTGATATATACGAATTCCAGTTACTCTGGAAATCATAGTAGAGGTTACAGGTCTCCCTAACTTAGGCATTCAATGGACAAGAAGATATACAACGCTCAAAGAAGCTGTAGAATCCTTCGTAGACCCTGGTGAGGAATTGGATAAAAAGGGAAAGGGACTTAACCCCAACACCCTCAGCGAACCATGGAAAGAACTAGCAGGGGTAATTTAGAGGTACATCAACTGTGATGGAAGATATGATGTAATCCGACCATGCCACCTAAAACTACTAGTGGCACTCAAGCAAAGGTTAGTAATCAATCTACCATTTTTCCTAAATTCGATGTTACATGAGGTTGCTTTAAGAACACAAAAATCCAAATATCCTGTTACTATCATCAACCATCATGGATTAGTTAAACTGATTGTAATTAAGGGTCTGAGTCAAACCCAATTAACCTGGGGTGATCTTATTGAGGCCAATAGACCTCTACAACTAGAACAACCTGAATCATACCATGAAGACCCACCACAGGAAATTGAAGAGATACAGGAAGGGGAGACCACTACCCAAATAGAAGTTCCACCTACTCAACCCAAGGTCGAAGCAAACCTCATCCAAATTACAGAGACTTAGACCTCACAAACATATGCACTAACAAGAAAGAGAAAAGGAGAAATGATTGTTCCTAAAACCCCCATTGAGAGGAAGAGGAGAAGCAGACATACAAGACAGCCTGAAGAAATTCAAGAAATGACCGAGCAAATTCAAGAAACGACTGAAGAAATTCAGGACACAACAAAATAGCCTGAAGAAATTCATAACAGTACAGAGCAGTCTTTATAGGAAGAAATTCAGGAAATTGAGCAGGCAGAGTGAACCTCACAAGGAAACAGTTAGAAAGGCACCCAACCAGCATTGGAACACCTGACAGAACAATTTTTGAAGAGCTATGAGATAGAAATAGCTCAGGTTTTAGGGAGTTTAGGGACCTCAATTGACAAAGATACCAATAGGCCAGAAGAATACCAAGACTGAGCCTCTCTTTCAAAACCTGCTGAATATTTTCCTGAGATTGAAATGTCATTCCCAGAAGACACAACACAATAAGAACCTCATCCCGAGGAAAGAATCGCTCTTGGACAATCAAAGCATTTGGAAGGAACAGAGGAATAACCACCTGCTGACCAAGATGAAGAAAACCTTGAGACCCCTCACAAATAAAAATTAGGCAAAAGTCATAGGAGAATCAGAAAGCTAAAAAAGGGAAACAAGCTATTGAAGAAAAGGGCTAAAAAGGTTGAAGTATTAAGGCAAACAATTGGCAAACTTAGGGAAATTATTAAAGAATTAAGAAAGAAACTAGAACAAGAAGATAAGTCCCACAAAAGAAAGAAAAGAAAAAGGCCCAGAGTGCAAGGAAGAAACCCTCTTCCTAAAAGAGCAGTCACTACAAACTCTGTGGAGACATAGACAGACCCTGAAGAAATAATGATAGCAGAAGAAACACTTCCTACATAAACAATTGATGTTGAGGTACAAATAGATACCCTAGTCTCAGAGGAACTATCTCAATCCCTTGATCATGATGCCACCATTAGAAGATTGGAGGAATAATTGATGCAGTCCCAACAAAACTTGATTTAAAACATAAATGAATTGATGACTATGGAAGAACATCAAGCATCTCAGTATCAGGAACAAAGTGATGTCATTGATAGACTGGAAGCAGAGATTATACATTCCCATCAAGCATTAACTCAATCCAGAGATGAGATGGATGCTATGGAAGAATACCAAGCATCTCAGTCTCAAGGACATAATGCCATCATTGATAGGTTAAAAGCAGAGCTTACACAAGCCCAACAAGCATTGGATCAACCCAGAGAGGAGATGGTCACTATGGTTGAACATCAAAAGGTTGTTAAACAACTAAAGAACCTATTAGTAACATAAAGTGAGACTTATGATGAGCTCACTAGAACCCAAGGGAAGGTGAAGAAGGTACAAAACCAATTGGAAAAATCTTTGGAGAAAATCAAAGACATTTGTGATGTCTACTCTGATGCAATCAATTACAGAGATCCTACTACCAATTATACCCTATTATTACTGGAATGTTACCTATTGTTAAGGGTAAAATCCATCAGAGCAGGTAAGCCAATTACATTTGCCACTGTCCCTGAGTTCATTTCATGTTTTAGAGAGAAGGAAGAGAAGGTACAATACTTCATGTGTGAATTATACTTCCATAACTTCATTTTGGAAGATGACAGGGGAAACAACCTTGGTCCCTTTATTGGGGATATACAATTTTAGGCATTCCTGTCCTTCACTAAGAACCAAGTCATATGGGGCAAAGCTCACAAGAATTTTATAAAGAGGGAAACTGGGTTAGATCTTTGGATCAAAGGAGAGCCCCCAAAATCCTTTCCTGCCATTATGCGACATCGAACCTTCATGAAAAGAGGGGGGGTCATGGACTCTTTATCCCCCATCCATTGATAGGTCATACATTCAGGCATCATATATTTTAGGGAACTCAAAGAGGAATCCCTTTCTTCATCTAAGGTGAGATGGGATGCATCCTCCAATGAAGTCAAAAGTAGGGAACCCTTTGGGTTCAGGAATTTCTTTGCAGATACCTACAGAGTGGAAAGGTATTCTAGACTGCTCCAGGAGGAAGGGCCTGCTTGCATTGGGTGTAGATATAATCCCCCTATCATTTGGTTTCCTCCAGAAAGTTACCAGAAGGATTATCAAATTAATAAGAAGAGGGAGGATGATGCTTTTGTAGAGCTCAAAAGAAGTAATGGGTTTAGGAGACTTGGTGAACCAACTTTTCCTCCTTACAGTATCACTGCTTTACATGTAATATCTCAGCTTGCATGAGGACATGCAAGAAGGTAAGCTAGGGGGTATGTTGGGTTATGAAAAAGGTACAAATATCTCCCTTATTCTTACAACTCATGATATAATCTTGATTGACTTTTCTAGTAATTAGGGATAAATAGGATAGAAAATGATTGATATGTCTTCTAGTGTTATTATTGAAGTTATATTAAATAGATTCTAAAATACGAATGAAATTGTTTGAATATGTTACAGGATTGGATAAATATTGTCAAAACCGAAATAGCAAAGGAGATCTTGAAGATACGTAAGCTATTGGAGGTTGAGGACTTTTGGCACAAAGCAGTTTTGAAGATTATTGATTTTCTATATTGTAACTTTATAATAGTAAAGCAATCCTGAGGATCTCTCGATCCTCAGGATGGCTTAATTTACTCAGATTATTGTATATATAGAGGGTAATAGATCCTGAAAGGATAATATAAGAATTGTATCCAAGTATTCAGAACTTAGAATTACTCTGCGCAAGAAGATTTTGTGAATGTTGTACCAACTATGAAATCAATAAAAGCTTTGAACGTTTTCACCATTTCTACATACTGAGTTTCTAGCAACAGTGCTTCTGAAGACCAAGGGCCATGTCTAAAGGAGATACTGTCTCAAATATGTAATTGTATCAGTTTGCTTTCTGTTTTATGATCTAATTCTCTTTTATAATAGTTAAGACGAATGCATAGGTGTGTTAATGATTTTATGTTGTTTGCATATAGAAGATAGACATTTCTCTCGAGTATTAATGTTTACCATTCCAATTTCCATTGCTGTAGTTGAATTCTTGACAGTTCCTGACATTTTTGTATGCGCTGTTCCTTTTACTTAGATTCACATTTGTTGTTCCTTTCAGTTAAAGTTACAATTGTTGTTCCTTTCCATTAAGTTACATTTGTTGTTCCTTTTGATTAGATTGCAATTGTTGTTTCTTTCCATAGATAGAGTAATTCACTATTTCCTTTCTAGCAATTTGATTCATAGTTAATAGTTAATTTTGCAAGTATTTATTTAGATTCAATTACTGCTTTTTAGTTAAATGAATTCAACAGATTAGTTAGTTCCTTTTCAATTGCAACATGTTAGTAATCAGATTTCAATTCTGTTAAGTAAGATCTTAGTTTCATAATCTTTAATGAACATTTAAGGAACTGGATTGTGGATAAACTCAGGTTTGCTTTAACTACATGATTTTAGCCTCTACGAGCTATCTGCATATACTTTGCTGATATTATTGAGATAAAAGACGAATCCTCGGGTTGATAAATTAATGTTAAACTAAGGCTATTTTTAGACATCTTTAGATCCCAACATTCTCTCAGACCGATGATACCGAAGGACTCTGTTACTCCACGGATTTCCTAAGGGTTCACGACCATCCCTCTCGCAACTGTTTAAGGTCTGGCAGTCGTGATTTGACCAATACTGAGGTGGCCGCCGATCGACGGTTCATAGTAATTGTGGGCCCCAATGTGCATACTCTTTATCAGAGAGTTGAACCTTCACAATATGGAAAGTACTCGCCAAGCTTGGTCGAACCAGAGTCGTTGATCTTCCAGTCCGATGAGATCAATGACGTTGGTGAATTACAGGCCGCGAACTAGCACGTCTACTACTTTCACCTTCGTGCTCCGCAGTGATTCCCCACCCTTGATCTTCATTCATAGATCAACGGTTCACAATGATTATAGGATTAAACCTCCGCAATCTGGGAACTGCTCACTCAACTCTAGACAAATCCTAGTCATTGATCTCCCATTTCTGACGAGATCAACGATGTGGGTTGATTGCGAGCCGTGAACTAGAATGTCTGCTAATTTCACCTTCGCATTCTGCAATGATTCCCAACCATCGATTTAATCGAGCGTCTGGTGTTTCATTCATTAACCCCAGTGATTGTTCAATTTGATTTGATGATCGGGATGGCCTCTCCTCCCATTAAACGACTCTCTTCCATCTTCGCTGTCAGATTCTTAAGTCATCGATGGTTCGGGTAACTTGACTATCATACAATTTTGACATCTTAGAGCTTCAAGATCCAAGGTTCTGAAACCTTCATGAGCTAACTTCTTTTTGTGCAGGGTCCCTAGACCTAGGTCACGTGGGTCTTCAGATATCTCTTGGGCTATAATCCCCGCTCTTAGTTGGGATTTTGGTTAAGGTCTTAGGTGTGAGTTCAAAGTCTCCTAGACTACTTGTCTGAAGGGAACTCCTTCCTAAATCATGGAGATTTAAGCTCTGAGTCAGGGAAAGGTAACCTTGTGAGGTTACCAAATGGTAGCTATGCCAAGAGGCATGCTCCAACTCTAGAAAGAAGATGTAGTTCTTTGGAGAAAGCGCCTCCGAGGATTGAACACGAGTATATGGAAAATCAAACAGAAGTATATGTTCTCAATGGAATGAATATATACTCATAACTTAATCGTTTAATACAGAAACCATTTATAGACCTATAAATACACGCATGCAACCATTATTTCCAATTCAAAGCACAAGGCATGAAAACACTTATCAGAACCATAAGGCGTAATGTAATTGCTGAAAGGGGTGCTCGTTTCCACCCAACCATAGGCTCAATCACTCCCAATGGATTTATCACCGACCATCTCCAAGATTAGACCATGATGCTTTGAGATTCAATCTCGTCCTTCCAACTCAATGGAAGTTAGGGACGAAGTTTTCTCTCCTTCTCCCAATACAAAAATAGATAGGGATGAAGGTTACTCTCCTTCTCTCGGCTCAGTCTCTATTTTCTGTGATCTTAACTCACTCCAATTCAGTCCTCCCTCGGACTCGAGAGCTCCGACTCTCGTCTCTTCAATCTTTGCAAGTCTTCCTCTGCACCCACCACGCTTCCTTTCTTACCTTCCTCAACAAGATTGTGTGTGGCTCCAATTCCTAGCCCGTGGTTAGGTCTGGAAGCCTTATTGATAGGCGGTTTTCCCCATCCCCTCATTAACTCTTAAAGAAGTCTTCCCACCTACTAGCCTGACTGTAATTCATTCTTGGGTCAAAGGGTTGTTCTGATCTGAGCAATTAAATATAGCAAGGTATTGGTTCGGTGGAGGTTAACACAACCATTATGGGTCCCCTCCACCAACTTTTCATAGCATTCATGGTCTCTTATTAGCACGTCCCCTTTCTAGAAGTCATGTAACATGTATCCAT
Organism: Picea engelmannii; assembly: GCA_009831015.1. Taxonomy (NCBI): domain Eukaryota; kingdom Viridiplantae; phylum Streptophyta; class Pinopsida; order Pinales; family Pinaceae; genus Picea; species Picea engelmannii. The sequence goes on from ML812781.1 coordinate 148,422, forward strand.
TTTCTATTAAAATAAAATAATTTACATTCATCGACCTTTTATACAAAGGTCCATTAAATAAAAAATTCACACCTTTGATTTTTCCATAGTTCCCTGGCCAATATAGTTATAATTACAAACTAGGGGAAACCGAGTGTTACATGGTCCAAGGAGGATGATCATTAGACTCTATGGCCAATCCATTGAAATGTTTTTTGGAAAAAAGGCTTGGAAAAAATAGATTCCAGGAAGAGGCGAGATGAAGATTCAAAAGAGGAGAAACAAAGGACACACCTGGAGGGCCCTTCGATACCTCTTTTTCTCTTGTGAGGATCTTCCCATGCACTAAGGTCCAACAAAAAATGTTGATTTTAGGAAGGCCATTAGGGTGCCAGACATGATGCCAAATTACACTCTTAGGAGGGAGCTTTAACTGAGAGAGATATAACTCATAACCTTTTAGAAAAAAAGTATTATCGTGATCCCCAACCACTTGAGTCCTTAATTTCCAATTTTTGAGGGGCACATCCATGTAAACTGAGGGAAAGAGTATGAGTGAGGTATTTGTGATGCATGGGAAGAACCCCAAAGTCCTAGTCATGCTAGCAATCCGAAGGTCTAGATCAAGATGAGATGTTAAAGAGAGAGGACTTTCCATGATTGTCTGGCTGGGCTTTCAGTATATGTAAGGCATGATCCTGAAGGAGTTGGAAAGTTAGTTGTCATTGATTTCAACCCTAGAATTCAAATATAGAATAAGTTCATGTAATGGGTGTATTTGAAGAAGTCTCCAAAGTGGTCCCCTTATGGCATATCTCTAAGCATGGCCCTCATAGGAAGATGCTTTGAAGAAGTCTACAAGAAGCCCTAGAAATATGGCCAAGTGGTTAAGAAGCCCCAAAGGTGTGGTCATGAAGCCTGGAGTTGTTTGAAGAAATCAAGGATGAAGGACATTGCAATTGCATGAAAAACCCTCATAGATGGATAGTCCTATCCATGTCATTTCCAACAGTAGGTGGTACACCATGTGGTTCCTCACGGTTAAGGAGATATGACCTCTTAAAGATGAAGTCCTGAAAGAAAATGAAGAAGCCTCAAATCTAAGGAAAAAAGATGTAAGTCAACCCCTAAAAAGTGTTGCAAACAAGAAGTCACAAGTTGGCCCCATTGAAATGAATATTAAAACAAATATCAAGAATATTGTTGGTAAAGTCGACCCCAATGGAATAAACATTAAAAATTAAATTGAATTTTATTTGGGTCAAGTCGGCCCTAAAAAGAGGGTGTCAAATCTAGTATAAATAAGGCACCTAGAAGTTCATTTGTTACATAAACTCAAGTGATATTTATCTGAGGTAACCAAGGATACCTGAGTCGAATTTTAGAAGGAATATGAAGTGAAGAAGGGTGGAATTCCAAGGGAGGATGAATCCTTGTGATGATATGTTATGAGGTATGCTATTTAAAGGTCATGTTACTATTTACACTATGAATGTTTTTCTAGAAAGAGTCAAATGGTGAAACTTGGAGGCTATTGAGAAGACACGTAATGTTACTCTTGGTAAAAAATTCATTTTCAGGGTCGGTGTAGTTTTGGATATACACACTGTGGAAGACATGGTTTTTTAGTAGTTCTGAAACTAGTCTCAAACAAGTGTTATGAGAAAAAAAAATCATAACTTCTTCATAGAGGATCCAAATTCTATGAGACCAATTGAATTGGAAAGATTACAGTCCATAGTATGTTTGTTATGATTTTCAGAACCAAATATTAGATATTCAGCATGTGACATTCTCTACAAGTTTACTCTCCTAAATAGGCCATAATTCATCAAGGTCTTTCATTTTCACTATAAATCCTTTTTAGGGAGGATTCAAGGAGTGAAGCTTGGAGGAATTTCATAGAGGATATTGATGAAGATTGGGTACAAGATTCATAGCTTTATTCATTACAGGCATAGAGTTATTCTTTTTGAAATTTAGGGTTTGTGACTATACAAAAACTAGTCCCGTGAGACTAAGGTAAAGTTTGATGATAATGCTATTCTCTTGTTGCTGAAGATGAAAAAGGTATGAGGGTGTGTGATGGTATGCACTAGGTTTCTCACATGTTGAAAGGTATGGTTCTCTATGTGTTTTTGAGGTTTGTATCTTAGTGATTTGACACATGCTTAAGGCATGTATTGGCATATTGTTTGAGGAATTTCATTAATGCTTGACACATGCTTGAGGTATATGGTTGGATACATATCTTGGATGTTTTGGAACATGTCTTGGTACATTATTAAGGCATATCTTGGAGGGTACATACTTAAGGAACAACTTGGATGATATGGTGTATGTTTGAGGTACATCGTTTGGTACATGGTTGAGGCATATCATGAGTAATATGGAATATGATTGAGGCATATATTTGGTACATGATTCATGGATGTGATGACACATGTTTTAGGAATATTTTATATTTTGGCACATGCTTGGTACATGGTTTGAGACATATATTGGTGATTTTGGGAATATGTTTTGAGAGATTTTCTTCGTGATCTTGGCATATTGTTTTTGATGATGATAATGCATCATTATCAATGACATCATTAGTGATAGGTTGATTATCAGTGACAATGACAGGTTGATTATCAATGACAGTGACAAGTTCATTATCAGTGATAGTTTCAGTGACAGGTTGAGTCTTCATTTATATTTCAGGGGTGCAGGGTGGTGCAAGGTAGGAGATCGAAGTCTCCTTCAGGTTGGTGCCTGTAAACTAGGGGGTTGGAGCCTCCTTCTGGTTGGAGCTGGAGAATATAGGGAGTTGGATGTTCCTTCAAGTTGGAGCTTGTAAATTAGGGGGTTGGAGCCTCCTTCGAGTTGGAGTTGGATAATTTGGGGAGTTGTAACTTCCTTTAGGTTGGAACTTGTAAATAGGGGTTTGGATCATCCTTCCAGTTGGTGCTTCCTATGAATGTAATCTTTTTATATAAGAAATCATTATGTGGTTTTATACTATTTGGGTTTCCACGTAAAATTATGGTGTACTGTGTATCTTTTGATATGACGTGATGCATTGTTTATGGTTATATGTTTATGATATGTTAAGTAAAATCATAAGTGAATGGAATCATTGATAAGTTAATGTCGTGATTGAAAATGGTAAAAAGTGCTCAATACTGATTCACCCCCCCTCTCAATATTGGTGAATATTCCAACAATTGGTATCAGAGCAAGGTTCCTCCAGAGACAGTCTAACCACTGGAAGGTAGATCATGGATAATAGATACACAAATAATGGAATACGAATGTTTGATGGTCAGGATGGTTAGAACTATGAGATGTGGAATATAAGAATGAAAGTATTTTTATAGGGACAAGGGTTTTACATTTGGAAATCAATTGTTACAAGATAAACCACTTCAAAGAAACCAAAGACTGCAACCAAGAAGGAATTAAAAAGAAACAACAAAATAGAAATGGATTTCATCTTGGAAGGATTACCTGATCTAGTAAAATATAAAGTGGGACAATTTTCATCATCCAAATAACTTTGAGATAATATACATAATCTCTATTCCAAAGGATCTCATAGTATCACATAGTGAGATCATGCTAAATAAGATACATGGACAGAGTGAGAAGAAAGGTGCTCATCATGTCATACAGATCCATAAGAAGAATATTGTGAAAAATGCATAGTGGATTTTGAGGCTGAACTAATCAGTGTTTTAAGTGAGCTAATAAAAGAAAGGAAGGAAAGAAAGTCTCTCAAGGAAGAATTAAAAAAATTGTTTGAAGAATCCTAATAGATTATCATAAATCTAAAGCTCAACTGGAAGAAGCAAAAGTGATTGAAGAAACCATCAAGGATCAGTTGAAAGAGAAATAATGCTTGGAAGCCGGAATAATATCACAAAGAAAGGAAGCACAAAAGAGAGAATAAATTTGATAAGTCATCTTAAGGAAAGATCTGAGGACTTAAAAATCTTGAAGAAAAAATTAGTCAACAAGAAAGAATACTTGAAGAAGAAATCATCTCCTTGAAGACACAACTTGAAGAAGAAAAGAGAATGAAAGAAGTTATGAAGATCCAGATGATGAAGAAGGAAGAATATTGTGAGAAGCTTGAAGAAGAAGTTGTCACATTAAGGGTTGAAGTTGTCAA
>ML812781.1:152656-168041 GCA_009831015.1 Picea engelmannii
CTATGGAAGAATACCAAGCATCTCAGTCTCAAGGACATAATGCCATCATTGATAGGTTAAAAGCAGAGCTTACACAAGCCCAACAAGCATTGGATCAACCCAGAGAGGAGATGGTCACTATGGTTGAACATCAAAAGGTTGTTAAACAACTAAAGAACCTATTAGTAACATAAAGTGAGACTTATGATGAGCTCACTAGAACCCAAGGGAAGGTGAAGAAGGTACAAAACCAATTGGAAAAATCTTTGGAGAAAATCAAAGACATTTGTGATGTCTACTCTGATGCAATCAATTACAGAGATCCTACTACCAATTATACCCTATTATTACTGGAATGTTACCTATTGTTAAGGGTAAAATCCATCAGAGCAGGTAAGCCAATTACATTTGCCACTGTCCCTGAGTTCATTTCATGTTTTAGAGAGAAGGAAGAGAAGGTACAATACTTCATGTGTGAATTATACTTCCATAACTTCATTTTGGAAGATGACAGGGGAAACAACCTTGGTCCCTTTATTGGGGATATACAATTTTAGGCATTCCTGTCCTTCACTAAGAACCAAGTCATATGGGGCAAAGCTCACAAGAATTTTATAAAGAGGGAAACTGGGTTAGATCTTTGGATCAAAGGAGAGCCCCCAAAATCCTTTCCTGCCATTATGCGACATCGAACCTTCATGAAAAGAGGGGGGGTCATGGACTCTTTATCCCCCATCCATTGATAGGTCATACATTCAGGCATCATATATTTTAGGGAACTCAAAGAGGAATCCCTTTCTTCATCTAAGGTGAGATGGGATGCATCCTCCAATGAAGTCAAAAGTAGGGAACCCTTTGGGTTCAGGAATTTCTTTGCAGATACCTACAGAGTGGAAAGGTATTCTAGACTGCTCCAGGAGGAAGGGCCTGCTTGCATTGGGTGTAGATATAATCCCCCTATCATTTGGTTTCCTCCAGAAAGTTACCAGAAGGATTATCAAATTAATAAGAAGAGGGAGGATGATGCTTTTGTAGAGCTCAAAAGAAGTAATGGGTTTAGGAGACTTGGTGAACCAACTTTTCCTCCTTACAGTATCACTGCTTTACATGTAATATCTCAGCTTGCATGAGGACATGCAAGAAGGTAAGCTAGGGGGTATGTTGGGTTATGAAAAAGGTACAAATATCTCCCTTATTCTTACAACTCATGATATAATCTTGATTGACTTTTCTAGTAATTAGGGATAAATAGGATAGAAAATGATTGATATGTCTTCTAGTGTTATTATTGAAGTTATATTAAATAGATTCTAAAATACGAATGAAATTGTTTGAATATGTTACAGGATTGGATAAATATTGTCAAAACCGAAATAGCAAAGGAGATCTTGAAGATACGTAAGCTATTGGAGGTTGAGGACTTTTGGCACAAAGCAGTTTTGAAGATTATTGATTTTCTATATTGTAACTTTATAATAGTAAAGCAATCCTGAGGATCTCTCGATCCTCAGGATGGCTTAATTTACTCAGATTATTGTATATATAGAGGGTAATAGATCCTGAAAGGATAATATAAGAATTGTATCCAAGTATTCAGAACTTAGAATTACTCTGCGCAAGAAGATTTTGTGAATGTTGTACCAACTATGAAATCAATAAAAGCTTTGAACGTTTTCACCATTTCTACATACTGAGTTTCTAGCAACAGTGCTTCTGAAGACCAAGGGCCATGTCTAAAGGAGATACTGTCTCAAATATGTAATTGTATCAGTTTGCTTTCTGTTTTATGATCTAATTCTCTTTTATAATAGTTAAGACGAATGCATAGGTGTGTTAATGATTTTATGTTGTTTGCATATAGAAGATAGACATTTCTCTCGAGTATTAATGTTTACCATTCCAATTTCCATTGCTGTAGTTGAATTCTTGACAGTTCCTGACATTTTTGTATGCGCTGTTCCTTTTACTTAGATTCACATTTGTTGTTCCTTTCAGTTAAAGTTACAATTGTTGTTCCTTTCCATTAAGTTACATTTGTTGTTCCTTTTGATTAGATTGCAATTGTTGTTTCTTTCCATAGATAGAGTAATTCACTATTTCCTTTCTAGCAATTTGATTCATAGTTAATAGTTAATTTTGCAAGTATTTATTTAGATTCAATTACTGCTTTTTAGTTAAATGAATTCAACAGATTAGTTAGTTCCTTTTCAATTGCAACATGTTAGTAATCAGATTTCAATTCTGTTAAGTAAGATCTTAGTTTCATAATCTTTAATGAACATTTAAGGAACTGGATTGTGGATAAACTCAGGTTTGCTTTAACTACATGATTTTAGCCTCTACGAGCTATCTGCATATACTTTGCTGATATTATTGAGATAAAAGACGAATCCTCGGGTTGATAAATTAATGTTAAACTAAGGCTATTTTTAGACATCTTTAGATCCCAACATTCTCTCAGACCGATGATACCGAAGGACTCTGTTACTCCACGGATTTCCTAAGGGTTCACGACCATCCCTCTCGCAACTGTTTAAGGTCTGGCAGTCGTGATTTGACCAATACTGAGGTGGCCGCCGATCGACGGTTCATAGTAATTGTGGGCCCCAATGTGCATACTCTTTATCAGAGAGTTGAACCTTCACAATATGGAAAGTACTCGCCAAGCTTGGTCGAACCAGAGTCGTTGATCTTCCAGTCCGATGAGATCAATGACGTTGGTGAATTACAGGCCGCGAACTAGCACGTCTACTACTTTCACCTTCGTGCTCCGCAGTGATTCCCCACCCTTGATCTTCATTCATAGATCAACGGTTCACAATGATTATAGGATTAAACCTCCGCAATCTGGGAACTGCTCACTCAACTCTAGACAAATCCTAGTCATTGATCTCCCATTTCTGACGAGATCAACGATGTGGGTTGATTGCGAGCCGTGAACTAGAATGTCTGCTAATTTCACCTTCGCATTCTGCAATGATTCCCAACCATCGATTTAATCGAGCGTCTGGTGTTTCATTCATTAACCCCAGTGATTGTTCAATTTGATTTGATGATCGGGATGGCCTCTCCTCCCATTAAACGACTCTCTTCCATCTTCGCTGTCAGATTCTTAAGTCATCGATGGTTCGGGTAACTTGACTATCATACAATTTTGACATCTTAGAGCTTCAAGATCCAAGGTTCTGAAACCTTCATGAGCTAACTTCTTTTTGTGCAGGGTCCCTAGACCTAGGTCACGTGGGTCTTCAGATATCTCTTGGGCTATAATCCCCGCTCTTAGTTGGGATTTTGGTTAAGGTCTTAGGTGTGAGTTCAAAGTCTCCTAGACTACTTGTCTGAAGGGAACTCCTTCCTAAATCATGGAGATTTAAGCTCTGAGTCAGGGAAAGGTAACCTTGTGAGGTTACCAAATGGTAGCTATGCCAAGAGGCATGCTCCAACTCTAGAAAGAAGATGTAGTTCTTTGGAGAAAGCGCCTCCGAGGATTGAACACGAGTATATGGAAAATCAAACAGAAGTATATGTTCTCAATGGAATGAATATATACTCATAACTTAATCGTTTAATACAGAAACCATTTATAGACCTATAAATACACGCATGCAACCATTATTTCCAATTCAAAGCACAAGGCATGAAAACACTTATCAGAACCATAAGGCGTAATGTAATTGCTGAAAGGGGTGCTCGTTTCCACCCAACCATAGGCTCAATCACTCCCAATGGATTTATCACCGACCATCTCCAAGATTAGACCATGATGCTTTGAGATTCAATCTCGTCCTTCCAACTCAATGGAAGTTAGGGACGAAGTTTTCTCTCCTTCTCCCAATACAAAAATAGATAGGGATGAAGGTTACTCTCCTTCTCTCGGCTCAGTCTCTATTTTCTGTGATCTTAACTCACTCCAATTCAGTCCTCCCTCGGACTCGAGAGCTCCGACTCTCGTCTCTTCAATCTTTGCAAGTCTTCCTCTGCACCCACCACGCTTCCTTTCTTACCTTCCTCAACAAGATTGTGTGTGGCTCCAATTCCTAGCCCGTGGTTAGGTCTGGAAGCCTTATTGATAGGCGGTTTTCCCCATCCCCTCATTAACTCTTAAAGAAGTCTTCCCACCTACTAGCCTGACTGTAATTCATTCTTGGGTCAAAGGGTTGTTCTGATCTGAGCAATTAAATATAGCAAGGTATTGGTTCGGTGGAGGTTAACACAACCATTATGGGTCCCCTCCACCAACTTTTCATAGCATTCATGGTCTCTTATTAGCACGTCCCCTTTCTAGAAGTCATGTAACATGTATCCATTTTCTATTAAAATAAAATAATTTACATTCATCGACCTTTTATACAAAGGTCCATTAAATAAAAAATTCACACCTTTGATTTTTCCATAGTTCCCTGGCCAATATAGTTATAATTACAAACTAGGGGAAACCGAGTGTTACATGGTCCAAGGAGGATGATCATTAGACTCTATGGCCAATCCATTGAAATGTTTTTTGGAAAAAAGGCTTGGAAAAAATAGATTCCAGGAAGAGGCGAGATGAAGATTCAAAAGAGGAGAAACAAAGGACACACCTGGAGGGCCCTTCGATACCTCTTTTTCTCTTGTGAGGATCTTCCCATGCACTAAGGTCCAACAAAAAATGTTGATTTTAGGAAGGCCATTAGGGTGCCAGACATGATGCCAAATTACACTCTTAGGAGGGAGCTTTAACTGAGAGAGATATAACTCATAACCTTTTAGAAAAAAAGTATTATCGTGATCCCCAACCACTTGAGTCCTTAATTTCCAATTTTTGAGGGGCACATCCATGTAAACTGAGGGAAAGAGTATGAGTGAGGTATTTGTGATGCATGGGAAGAACCCCAAAGTCCTAGTCATGCTAGCAATCCGAAGGTCTAGATCAAGATGAGATGTTAAAGAGAGAGGACTTTCCATGATTGTCTGGCTGGGCTTTCAGTATATGTAAGGCATGATCCTGAAGGAGTTGGAAAGTTAGTTGTCATTGATTTCAACCCTAGAATTCAAATATAGAATAAGTTCATGTAATGGGTGTATTTGAAGAAGTCTCCAAAGTGGTCCCCTTATGGCATATCTCTAAGCATGGCCCTCATAGGAAGATGCTTTGAAGAAGTCTACAAGAAGCCCTAGAAATATGGCCAAGTGGTTAAGAAGCCCCAAAGGTGTGGTCATGAAGCCTGGAGTTGTTTGAAGAAATCAAGGATGAAGGACATTGCAATTGCATGAAAAACCCTCATAGATGGATAGTCCTATCCATGTCATTTCCAACAGTAGGTGGTACACCATGTGGTTCCTCACGGTTAAGGAGATATGACCTCTTAAAGATGAAGTCCTGAAAGAAAATGAAGAAGCCTCAAATCTAAGGAAAAAAGATGTAAGTCAACCCCTAAAAAGTGTTGCAAACAAGAAGTCACAAGTTGGCCCCATTGAAATGAATATTAAAACAAATATCAAGAATATTGTTGGTAAAGTCGACCCCAATGGAATAAACATTAAAAATTAAATTGAATTTTATTTGGGTCAAGTCGGCCCTAAAAAGAGGGTGTCAAATCTAGTATAAATAAGGCACCTAGAAGTTCATTTGTTACATAAACTCAAGTGATATTTATCTGAGGTAACCAAGGATACCTGAGTCGAATTTTAGAAGGAATATGAAGTGAAGAAGGGTGGAATTCCAAGGGAGGATGAATCCTTGTGATGATATGTTATGAGGTATGCTATTTAAAGGTCATGTTACTATTTACACTATGAATGTTTTTCTAGAAAGAGTCAAATGGTGAAACTTGGAGGCTATTGAGAAGACACGTAATGTTACTCTTGGTAAAAAATTCATTTTCAGGGTCGGTGTAGTTTTGGATATACACACTGTGGAAGACATGGTTTTTTAGTAGTTCTGAAACTAGTCTCAAACAAGTGTTATGAGAAAAAAAAATCATAACTTCTTCATAGAGGATCCAAATTCTATGAGACCAATTGAATTGGAAAGATTACAGTCCATAGTATGTTTGTTATGATTTTCAGAACCAAATATTAGATATTCAGCATGTGACATTCTCTACAAGTTTACTCTCCTAAATAGGCCATAATTCATCAAGGTCTTTCATTTTCACTATAAATCCTTTTTAGGGAGGATTCAAGGAGTGAAGCTTGGAGGAATTTCATAGAGGATATTGATGAAGATTGGGTACAAGATTCATAGCTTTATTCATTACAGGCATAGAGTTATTCTTTTTGAAATTTAGGGTTTGTGACTATACAAAAACTAGTCCCGTGAGACTAAGGTAAAGTTTGATGATAATGCTATTCTCTTGTTGCTGAAGATGAAAAAGGTATGAGGGTGTGTGATGGTATGCACTAGGTTTCTCACATGTTGAAAGGTATGGTTCTCTATGTGTTTTTGAGGTTTGTATCTTAGTGATTTGACACATGCTTAAGGCATGTATTGGCATATTGTTTGAGGAATTTCATTAATGCTTGACACATGCTTGAGGTATATGGTTGGATACATATCTTGGATGTTTTGGAACATGTCTTGGTACATTATTAAGGCATATCTTGGAGGGTACATACTTAAGGAACAACTTGGATGATATGGTGTATGTTTGAGGTACATCGTTTGGTACATGGTTGAGGCATATCATGAGTAATATGGAATATGATTGAGGCATATATTTGGTACATGATTCATGGATGTGATGACACATGTTTTAGGAATATTTTATATTTTGGCACATGCTTGGTACATGGTTTGAGACATATATTGGTGATTTTGGGAATATGTTTTGAGAGATTTTCTTCGTGATCTTGGCATATTGTTTTTGATGATGATAATGCATCATTATCAATGACATCATTAGTGATAGGTTGATTATCAGTGACAATGACAGGTTGATTATCAATGACAGTGACAAGTTCATTATCAGTGATAGTTTCAGTGACAGGTTGAGTCTTCATTTATATTTCAGGGGTGCAGGGTGGTGCAAGGTAGGAGATCGAAGTCTCCTTCAGGTTGGTGCCTGTAAACTAGGGGGTTGGAGCCTCCTTCTGGTTGGAGCTGGAGAATATAGGGAGTTGGATGTTCCTTCAAGTTGGAGCTTGTAAATTAGGGGGTTGGAGCCTCCTTCGAGTTGGAGTTGGATAATTTGGGGAGTTGTAACTTCCTTTAGGTTGGAACTTGTAAATAGGGGTTTGGATCATCCTTCCAGTTGGTGCTTCCTATGAATGTAATCTTTTTATATAAGAAATCATTATGTGGTTTTATACTATTTGGGTTTCCACGTAAAATTATGGTGTACTGTGTATCTTTTGATATGACGTGATGCATTGTTTATGGTTATATGTTTATGATATGTTAAGTAAAATCATAAGTGAATGGAATCATTGATAAGTTAATGTCGTGATTGAAAATGGTAAAAAGTGCTCAATACTGATTCACCCCCCCTCTCAATATTGGTGAATATTCCAACAATTGGTATCAGAGCAAGGTTCCTCCAGAGACAGTCTAACCACTGGAAGGTAGATCATGGATAATAGATACACAAATAATGGAATACGAATGTTTGATGGTCAGGATGGTTAGAACTATGAGATGTGGAATATAAGAATGAAAGTATTTTTATAGGGACAAGGGTTTTACATTTGGAAATCAATTGTTACAAGATAAACCACTTCAAAGAAACCAAAGACTGCAACCAAGAAGGAATTAAAAAGAAACAACAAAATAGAAATGGATTTCATCTTGGAAGGATTACCTGATCTAGTAAAATATAAAGTGGGACAATTTTCATCATCCAAATAACTTTGAGATAATATACATAATCTCTATTCCAAAGGATCTCATAGTATCACATAGTGAGATCATGCTAAATAAGATACATGGACAGAGTGAGAAGAAAGGTGCTCATCATGTCATACAGATCCATAAGAAGAATATTGTGAAAAATGCATAGTGGATTTTGAGGCTGAACTAATCAGTGTTTTAAGTGAGCTAATAAAAGAAAGGAAGGAAAGAAAGTCTCTCAAGGAAGAATTAAAAAAATTGTTTGAAGAATCCTAATAGATTATCATAAATCTAAAGCTCAACTGGAAGAAGCAAAAGTGATTGAAGAAACCATCAAGGATCAGTTGAAAGAGAAATAATGCTTGGAAGCCGGAATAATATCACAAAGAAAGGAAGCACAAAAGAGAGAATAAATTTGATAAGTCATCTTAAGGAAAGATCTGAGGACTTAAAAATCTTGAAGAAAAAATTAGTCAACAAGAAAGAATACTTGAAGAAGAAATCATCTCCTTGAAGACACAACTTGAAGAAGAAAAGAGAATGAAAGAAGTTATGAAGATCCAGATGATGAAGAAGGAAGAATATTGTGAGAAGCTTGAAGAAGAAGTTGTCACATTAAGGGTTGAAGTTGTCAAGATCAACAAGAACATTGAACATAGGGGAAGCTCCACACCACTGGTAAATAAAGTTGAAGAAAAATGTTTCAGGATGATGGAAATGAAGAATGAAGAGAAGGCTAAGAGTTATGCAGAAATCATCAGAGGACCTATCAAGAAGGAATAATGTGAGCCCTCAAAGGATAACATTCCAGAAGAATCAAGAAGAGTATTTTTTTTTTTGTTTGTTAATTGGTCAGGACCTTCTTGGCATCGGGATTAACCTTTGGCTTGAGAAACTGCGACTCAAGGGCATCTAAGCCTTCAAAATCACTCGGGGATCGCACCCGACCTGAGCCACACCAACCCTTAACATGGTTGGATTTTTTTTTCCCCGCAGGTTTCGAACCAGTGACTTTTCAACACGGAGTGGCTTAACAACACACTCCGTCACCGACTCTCCTACACCTCGGGGATGAATCAAGAAGTATATTACAAAAGGGATGGATATCCAATAATATATTCTACTTTCAAGGATCAGCTTCAATCAGTTTGAAGGAAACAATAGAAGAGAAGATTGTGATCATGAAAGGTATGAATTTAGAAGGACTACATCACAAAGAGGATCATTTACTTCCAGGTATCTAAGTTTCTTTTATGGTTATCATTTTACATGTAATAACTTTAGATATAAAGATGTAGATTATAGAGCTTATGGAAGAAATGTTCAATAAAGAAATGTTTATGTGCCCCCCAACAATATTCAATGTTACAAATGCCACAACTATGGACACATAGATCATGATTGTAAAAGCATGATGAATTCTTCCACGAAGAAAAACACTGATATCAAGTACACAAAATTTTGGAGAATAAAGTAAGAACAAAAAGAGAAGGAAAATGAAGAGCAGGTGAATGAAGTACTCCCAAAGATCATACTCTCAGGATTTGCATTAGTACAAGATCATGATGAATATACAAGCAAAGAGGAATATGACTCTGAAACAAAGTGAATTCATCCATTGTTCTAAGCCATCTGTCTTGGAGAGCCCCAATAAATGTGAATGTTGAAGAGAGGGAGCAACAATTAAATATTAGAGAACTATATTTCGAGCAGTCTGAAGTGTTTGTTTGCATATTTTTGGAAGGAAGATTCATAATGACCTGATGGAAGAGGTAAATAATGTTTTGTGATAGATTGGTTCTGAAAACACATCCCCATGCTGACTTGTAGAGTTTAATAGAGCAGACTAGTGCACATATTTTATTTAGCTTGAGAAGACTAGTGCTGAATATGTAGTGATCAGTTGCAATAGATTCAAAGAAGTATTCAAAATAGTGAAGTGACAGATGGGTCAACATCATGCACATTTGAGTAGCAAAGTCATGGACAAATGTTATGACATATGGACACAAATTATTTCATGAGATATTTGGAAGGACTAGAAGACAATACTTGACATAAACTAGAGAGGATACATGACAGTGAATGAAATCATATGACTCGGAAGTAAAGCATATTGATAGGTGAAACTATCTAGTCACAGAAAGGCAAGCAGTGAAGGGTACAACAAGACATAGATAAATCATCAAGAAGAGCTATACTTTCAAGAGAAGATTGTTGTATGGTTATTTCATTGATGTCAACTCAGTGAAGCTGACAAGCCATGAATAATTGAAGACGAGTGCTGAAGGAACCTTAACATGAATGATTTTCATATACATAAGTAGATTATAGTAACATGAAGCACTAATGGACAAAGAGCACTAGGAGTGAAGAAATAAAGCATATACAGGAAGCCCCAAATTGAACTACATGACATCTTGCAAAAGAATACATGGGGAGATAAATCATCAAAAGGTGTTACCTTTTTCCATTGATGTCAAAGGGGGAGAGAAAAATGAGAAGAGAAAGATCCAGAGAAATCTCATAGGGGGAGTATGAGTGTTTCCATCAATGTCAAAGGGGGATATTGTTTGAAAGTTAGTTGTCATTGATGTAAACTCTAGAAGAAGTACAAGTAAAGGGTGTTTTTGAAGAAGTCTCCAAAGTGGTCCCCTTATGGCATAGCTCTAAGCATGAACCTCACGAAAAGATGCTTTGAAGAAGTCTACAAGAAACCCTGGAAACATGGCCAAGTGGTTAAGAAGCCTCGTATGTGTGGTCATGAAGCCCAAAGTTGTTTGAAGAAAAAGAGGATGAATGACATTGCAATTGCATGAAAAACACTCATATATGGATAGTCCTAGCCATGTTGTTTCCAATGGTAGGTGGTACACCATTTGGTTCCTCACAGTTAAGGAGATATGGCCTCTTCAAGATGAAGCCCTGAAAGCAAATGAAGAAGCCTCAGATCTAAGGAAAAAAAGTTACAAGTCAGCCCCTAAAAAGTGTTGCAAACAATAAGTTACAAGTTGGCCCCATTGCAATGAATATTAAAATAAATATTGAGGATATTTTTGGTAAAGTCGAACCCAATGGAATAAACATTAAAAATTAAATTGAATTTTATTTGGGTCAAGTTGACCCTAAAAAAAGGGTGCCAGATCTAGTATAAATAAGGAACCTAGGAGTTCATTTGTTACAACAACTCAAGTAATTTTTATCTGAGGTTACCAAGGAGATCTGAGGCAAATTTTAGAGGGAAGATGAAGTGAAGAAGGGTGAGATTCCAAGGGAGGATGAAGTTTTGTGATGATGCGTTCTAAGGTATGTTATTTAAAGGTCATCTTACCATTTTCGTTATATTGTTTTTTCTAGAATGATTCAGATAGAGAAACTTGGACTCTATTTAGAAGACATATCATGGTATCTTTGGTAAAAAATTCATCTCCGGGGTCATTGTATTTTTGGAGATACACGCTGTGGAAGATAGGGTTTTTGACTAATTCTTAAACTAGTCTCAAACATGTGTTCTAAGAAAAACAATCATAACTTCTTCATAGAAGATCCAAATTCGGTGAGACCAATTTCATTGGAAAATATTACAGTCCCTAGTATGTTTTTTGCATGTTTCAGAACAATATATCAAATATTTAGTGCGTGGAATTCTCTACAAGTTCACTCTCCAGAATAGGTTAGAATTAAGCAAGGTCTGCCATTTTCCCTATAACTCGTTTTCAGGGACGATTCAAGGAGTGAGGCTTGGAGGAATTTCAGAGAAGATAATGAAACATATTGGGTACAAGTTTCATATATTTATTCATTACATGGATGGAGTTATTCTTTTTTAAAGTTAGGGTTTGTGAATAATCCAAAAACTAGTCTCGTGAGATTGAGGTAAATTTTGATGAAGATGCTATTATCGTGTTGTTGAAGATGAAGAAGGTATGAAGGTCTATGATGGTATGCACCAAGTTTATCACATGTTGAAAGGTATGGTTCTCTATGTGTTTTTGAGGTTTGTATATTTGTGATTTGGTACATGATTAAGGAATGTATTGGCATATTGTTTGAGGAATTTCATCAATTCTTGGCACATGCTTGAGGTATATGGTTGGATGCATATCTTGGATTTTTTGGAACATGTATTAGTACGTGCTTGAGGCATGTCTTGGAGTCTTGTGGCACATGGTTTGATGCATATGGTTGAGGTATATATATTGGATGTTTTGGTACATACTTGGATGATATGGTGTATTTTTGAGGTACATATTTTGGTACATGGTTGAGGAATATTATGAGTAATATGGCATATGATTGAGACATATCTTTGGTACATGATTCATGGATGTTATGACACATGTTTGAGGAATATTTTGGGACATGATTGGTACATGTTTTGAGGTACATCTTGGTTATGTTGGGCATATGTTTTGAGATATGTTCTTTTTGATCTTGGCATATGGTTTTTGATGATGATGATGATGTACCAATATCAGTAACATTATCAGTGATAGGTTGATTATCAGTGAAAGTGACAGGTTGATTATCAGTGAAAGTGACATATTAATTATCAGTGACAGGTTGAGTCTTCATTTATATTTCAGGGTAGCAGGGTGGTGCAAGGCAAGAGATCGAAGTCTCCTCAGTTTGGTGCCTTTAAACTAGGGGGATGGAGCCACCTTCCGGTTGGAGCCAGAGAATACAGGGACTTGGAGATTCCTTTAGGTTGGAGCCTGCAAATCAGGGGGTTGGATCCTCCTTCCAATTGAAGTTGGAGAATTTAGGGAGTTGTAGATTCCTTCAGGTTGGAGCCTCCTTTCAGTTGGTGCTAGAGAATTTGGAAGTCAATGCTTCCTATGAATGTAATATTTTGATATATAAGAAAGCATTCCATGGTTTTCTCCCATTTGGGTTTCCATGTAAAATTTTGGTGTAACGTGTATATGTTGATCTAATGTGATGCATTGTTTATGGTTATATGTTTATGATATGTTAAATGGAATCATTGATAAGTTAATTTTGTGATTGAAAATGGTAAAAAGTGCTCAATACTGATTCACCCCCCCTCTCAGTATTGGTGAATATTCCAACAGAAGTAGGGGGTTCCCCATTATAATATATTGATAAATATTAATATTCTTACAATCCCAAAGGATCCAACTCAATTGAATTTGGAGGATAGGGAGGGAGAGCTTGAGGAAACACTAGATTTGAGAATTATTTTGTACATCAAACATGTGATCCAAACAATGAGCCAATGTCCTAGAAAAATATTTAATGAAAATCACTTTTTTCCACCAATCCCTTCTTCCAGTAATAAGTCACCACAACATCTTGGCTCCTAATCCAACATTAATTAATATTGGGGCCTTAATTCCAATCCCCCATGCACCTTGGGGGCTCTGATATTATTCTAGTTTACCAAATGGAACCTTTTAAGGTTGGACTTGCCTCCCTACCAAAATAACCCTATGATTTTCTATGCTAGGTAAAGTTGAACACATGTCAAGGCTAGTAGGGAGGAGAAATTGAAAATGGGGAGAGCAAACAAAACCTATTTTACTAGCAGGAGCCAACCCGGTGGATTGAGCCATTGCGTGCCCCACTGGAGAAATTTGGTTTTAATTTTTGTCAATATATGTTTCCAAGAGTATGAATATAGAGAGTGAATACAAAGATGGATACATAGATATTTAAAGGACTACCGGTTTTCCTCAAATGTGAATTCAAGGATTCTGGCAATTGCAATGATAAGTCTGGTGTTGATGTTCCAAGCATATAGATGGATTTTGGCACTATTGATAAGGCCTCCTAAGGATCTAGTTAATAGTTCCATTGAATATTTGACACGAGTGGTTATGAAAGTGGAAGTGAATTGGGAATGGTTTATTCTCTTGGCCCCTCTAATGATTTTGATGCATGGAATGTTATTTTCTCTTTTTTCTAGATTCAAGCTTCCTGCTCAAATATTTGGCCACTAGAATGTACATGATGACAGAAAGAGGGAACCCTTGTCTCAAACCTCTGGATTATTTGAAGAAATACATGGGTTGTCCATTTAGTAAGGGAGTAATCTAGGGGCCGTTGATACAGGAAAATAACCAATTAATGAAGCCCTCCCCGAAACCAAATTTGCAGAGAACTTGAAAAAGGAAGTTGTGCCTAATTCTGTCAAAGGAATTAGCCATGCCAATCTTGATGATCATCCATTTTTATTCATGGGATATACTAGAATTATGATTTCTTGGATGAGGATGATACTATCTACAATTTTCCTTTTTTCCAACAAAACCTCCCTTATTAGGAGAGATACTCTCGGGAAGGAACAATTTTATTCTATTGGAAACAATTTTGGAAATGATTTTATATGAAATGTTGCAAACCGAGATTGGTCTGAATCTCAAGAAAGAGGAGGGATTAAACTTGTTTAGAATCAGGGCTAGGAAACCAGAGTTGGTACTACCCCTGATGCATGAGGAGCGATGGACACATTGCACCATCCCGACGAGGGAAAACTTTATGATGTGCCAACATCATTTGTAAAAATGATCTATGAAACCAATTGGGCCATGGGAATTTCTGATTCCATTTGTCGAATTACCCCCAATATCTCTTCCTCTATGATGGCTCAAACTAAGTCTTCATTCTCCTCTGAGATGATCATAGAAGGGATATTTTCCAACAACTTTTCCTTTTCCTCTTGTTCAAACTTTATTTATTCTATATATAGCTCCTGAAAATTCTTGAAGGATTCAACCTTGATTTGGTCAAAAGAGGTGATAACCTAACCCTCTCCTATCGTTATTTATTGGACATTGTTTTTCCATATCCTAGATTTAGTTTGTTGATGGAAGTATTTAGTGTTCTTTTCCCCTTCCTGAAGCCACATGCTTCTAGAATTGAGCCTCCACTTTTCCTCTTCTTCTTTCAATGTTTTTTGGTAATGGTGGAAGGTGTCCCACTCTTCCTCTAGTAAGGCCTAGGAAACCTACTCCATTTCCAATTTTCCCTGAATATCCTCCAAGTGCTTGAGTAATTCACTAATCTATAGCTTCATGGTTTTGAATTTAGTTTTAGCGCACTCTTTGAGGGCCATTTTGGTATTTTTCAACTTCTACTCCTAAATAAACATCAAAGAGCCTAGAATCCACTAGCAACAAGAACACAAAATGAGATCAAAGAAAGAAGGGTCTTGAATCCAAAGGGGATTGAAGTGGAAGGGGATGGGATCCAAATAAACAGGGTCCATGAGGAGGAGAGAAATAGGACAATGATTAGAGCCAACCCAGGGGATATTTTTAGAGGACAAAGAGAAGGAGTCTTCCATAAAGGAGCAACTGAGAAAAAATCTATCTATCCTGGCAACAATGTGACCCAGGATGATTTGTTTTTTAGAATAGGTGATCCCTGATGATGTTGCACCTTTATTTTATTTTTGGGATAGGGTGGTGTTGATATCCCCCGCTATGATGCAATTTGATCCAAGACTCATATCTTGAAGATGCAGGAGAGCGTTCCAACAAATATATTTTTCTTAAGGAAGGTTTGGCATGTATACATTAATCAAAATGACAGATTTACTGGTGGGAATATGAGTGAGACTTACCAGAAGCCAAT
>ML812781.1:178966-197563 GCA_009831015.1 Picea engelmannii
TGTTCATCCTCTGTTCCTGTTTCCTCAGCTCTGTAAGGGTACAAATCCACAACATTGAATATCAGTGAAATTCCGATCCCATCGGGTAATTCAATCTCATATGCGTTTGCCCCAAATTTCTTCATGAATCTGCATGGTCCAATCTTTTTCATCTTTAGTTTGTTATATGTTCTGCTTGGGAACCTTTCCTTCCTCAGATGTGCAAGAATCATATCACCAACTTCAAATTTAATTTCTCGCATGTGTTGATCTGCTCTGCACTTATACTCTTGGCTTGAACTCTACAATCGCTCCTTAATTTGGTTGTGAAGCTCCTTCATTGCTTTTGCAAAGTCCTCTGCACTAGCACTTTTGAATTCATTGTGTTTCGAATATTTCAATTCAGAAACTCCCTTGGGTTGCATTCCATGTACAATCTGGAATGGACTCTGCCCTGTGCTTTTATTGATTGAATCATTATAAGAAAATTCTGCCTGTGGCAGAATATGATCCTATTGACTGTGGTGTTCAGTCACTAGGCTCCTCAGCAAATCTCCCAAGCTTCTGTTCACAATTTCTGTCTGCCCATCGATCTGAGGATGATACACTGAGCTAAAAGACAAACTTGTCCCCAACTTTCTCCATAAATTCCTCCAGAAATGTCCCACGAACTTGGTATCTTGATCAGAGACAATACTCCTTAGCAAGCCGTGAAGTCTAACAACTTCCTTGAAAAACATGTTCGCAATATGAGTTGCGTCGCTGGTTTTCTGGCATGGTATAAAATGTGCCATCTTTGAAAATCTATCGACTACCACAAAGATTTAATCAAATCCTCTTTGTGTCCTTGGCAGTCCCAATGCAAAATCCATGCTCACTACATCCCACAACCTTTTTGGTATGGGTAATGGATGGTATAACCCTATGTTCTACCTTTTTCCTTTAGTGTGCTGACAAATTCTGCACCTTTCCACAAATCTCTTAACATTTGTCCTCATCCCTGGCTAAAAATATGAACCATTCAGCTTTGAGAACGTTTTGTCATGACCAAAATGTCCGACCAATCCTCCATTGTGTTTTTCCTTTAACAGATTCTCCATCATGGAGAATTTTGGAATACATAGCTGATTGCCCCTGAACAATAATCCATCTTGGATCATATATTCAGTCCATTGGCTTCTGTCCCTAAGAACTGGATTCTTAGACGCCTCATACGCTTCCTTAAAATCTGGGTCATCCCTGTACATTTCTTTGAGGTTATCAAAACCCAAAGTTTTGACTCTGAATTCTTGCATAAGCAAACATTTCCTGCTCAAAGCATCATCAACTTTGTTAGCAGTTCCATAAATATACTTAATTACAAAAGTAAAATTCTGCATGTATTCAACCCATTTAGAATGCTTTTGGTTCAACTTGTCCTGTTGAGTTACGAATTGCAAAGCGTGATTATCGCTGTACAAAACAAACTCTTTAGGAACCAAATAGTGTCTCCATTTCTTCAATGCTTGTATGACAACATAGAATTCTTTGTCATATGTTGAGTACTTAATCTTTATTTCATTCAATTTCTCACTAAAGTATGCAACCAGCCTATCGTCTTGGCTCAAGACTGCTCCAATTGCAAACCCACTAGAATCACACCTGACTTGAAATGTCTTGTTAAAATCCGGCAAAACTAAAATTGGTTTCTTTGTGATCTTCTTCTTTAGCAGATTGAAATGTTTCTCTACTTCTTCTGTCCAATGAAAATCTTTGTGTCTTTTCTTCACCATGTCCATCATCGGTGTGCTAATTCCACTGAAATTTCGGATGAATTTCCTATAGAAACTAGCTAAACCATGGAAGCTTCTAACTTCAAACACACTTTTCGGTGATGGCCAATTCTTAATTGCATTCACCTTTTCCAGATCCATTTTCAGCTCATTTGTAGAGATAACAAAACCCAAATAAATGAGTTTTGTCCTCATAAATGATGATTTCCTCATGTTTATCAGCAACTTCTCTTGCTATAATCTCCTCATTACTGCAGCTAAATGCTTTAATTTCTCTGCTTCTGTCTTGCTATAAACCAATATATCATCAAGATATATGATAATGAATTTCCCAATGAAATCCTTTAGGACTTCATTCATCAGTCTCATGAAAGTACTAGGTGCATTTGTTAAGCCAAATGGCATAACAAGCCATTCATATAGCCCTTCATTCGTCTTGAATGTTGTCTTCCATTCATCACCTTCCCTCGTATGAATCTGATGATATCTGCTTTTCAAATCAGTCTTTTAAAAGAATCTTGCTCCACTCAAGCAATCCATCAAATCATCCATCCTTAGCAATGGAAATCTATATCTGATGGTAATATTATTAATCACCCTTGATTCTGTACAGATCCTCCAGCCTCCATCTTTCTTTGGGCTAAGAACTATTGGAACAACACATGGACTCAAGCTTTCTCGAACCAATCCTTTGTCCATTAAGTCCTGGACCTACCTCTTGACCTCTTCATTCTCCTGTGGCATCAACCTGTACGCTACTTTGTTTGGTAAACTGGCTCTAGGTATAAGATCAATGTGATGGCTTATACTCCTGATCGGTGGCAACGAATAAGGTAGTTCGTCCACTACTATATCAACGAACTCTTCCAACAACTTCTAGATTTCTTCTAGTAAATCATCCACTCTTGTACTGGTCAAAACAATTCTAGGCTTCCTGACCACAACAAATTGTGTGTCTTCCTTCTTCTTAACCTCATTAATAAGTTCCTTCCCACTCATGAGAAGTACAGTGTTGCTCACCTCTGGTTTTTCTCCTTTGTCCTTAATCGATAACAACATGTGTGTCCTCCCATTCTTATCCAGGGTGTATGTGTTCTTTCTCCCATCATGAACCACATTTCTGTCATATTGCCACGGTCTACCCAGCAATAGATGACAAACATCCATGGGAATGACATCACATAATATTTCATCTTTACATCCTCCTATTTTAAATTCAACTAAACATTGTTTAGTGACATTTACCTGATGTCCTTTTTGTAGCCACGAAACTCTGTATGGGCTTGGATGTACGATAGTCTCCAACTCCAATTTTTCCACCATCTCTGTAGATATGATATTGTATGTGCTACCGCTGTCCACAATGACTTTGCATACTCTATCTTTTGTCTTGCAAGTAGTCTGAAACAGAGTGTTCCTTTGGGCTGGGTTCTCTGCCTCTTTCTCTAGCGTTAAGAAAACTTTCTTCATCATCAAGGATCTTCTGCCCTCAGCATATTTTGCCTCAACATTCCATCCTTGTGCTTCGGCAATGTGAGTTTCACCACCATATTTGTTCCTATCTAGACACTTATAAGATTTATGTCTGTTTTTTCCACAGACAAAGCATTTCACTTCACCGCCTTAGCCTCTTCCTCTTCCTCTAGCTCGAGGAAAAGTATTTCTATCAGCATACTGCCTTCTCTGTGAGCTTCCCCCTCTCTCATGCTGAGTTTGAGGTTTCTTCCCCTCTTCTTGAGGTCTATGAGTTCTGTCTTGGTCAATTGTTTTGCCTCTATTGACTTCTGCCTTGGCCTCTTTGACCTTGCTTTCGGCTCAGCTTCTCTTCAGCTTTCAGAGCCATCTGATAAGAATCCTCCACATTCCAAATGATCATCATGCTCATCTAATCTTGGATGTCATATCGCAGACCATTCATGTACCTGGAAACTTTTTCATCATCGCTTTCCCGATGACCTGCCCTAATGTTTGACTTGTAGAATTATTCAGTGTATTCCTTCACTGACATCAACTTCTATCTCAAATTCTGCATCCTCCGAAACAGAGTAATTTGATGGTCCTTGGGTATGAATTTGGATTTCATCTTTGCAACCATTCTATCCCAGCTTTTGATTTTCTACTTGCCCTTGCAGCATCTGTCAGCCTGCAGTTCATCCCACCATAATGCTACATGCCCTTTAAGTCTAGTGACAACATGTTTGACTTTCCTATCTTCCTCAACATCCTCATAGTCGAAGTATTTATCTAGAGCTCTAATCCAGTCTAGAAGCTCTTCAACATCTAGGTTTCCTTCATACATGGGAATCTCCATATTTTCTCTGGCTCCTATCCTCGCAACAGCCTTGAATAGGCGTTCGTCTACAACATATTTGACTGTGACTTCTTCTTCGTGTCCAGCTTCATTTTCACTGTCAGCCTCAATAATATCCCTAGTGTCGACTGTGCGCCTCTGTGCTGTCTCCATGGCATCAAGCCTGGCATGTAGTTCATGCATTTCCCTTTCCACTCTGGATCAGGCATTGTTCTGTCTCTTCTTCTTGGCAGCATGGTTGAAAATGTTCCTCTTTTCTCTGCTACAGAAAGAAAATACTTGTTCTGCGCTCTGATACTACAACTGATGCAGACCCCCCGAATCCTCAGGTCAAGGTCTACGTAGGATCGTTCTAAATCTGCCCTTCTGATTTGGATTAACTCTTTGTGTTCCCCATAGGGAAACACACACACATACAATAGTGTTTCTCCACAGCCGTATCACGTTTCGCGATTTTAGGAATTCTGGAACAAAGAACCCCTATCTCTTGTCTTCGAAATGCCAAAATGCCAAACCTCGATGCATTCAACAAAGGCTGGCTCCCCTATAGGAATTTTTGCCGATTCAGAGTTTCGGACTTCAAGTCTTTGTGAATCCTGATGCAAGGCTTCCGAATCTCCAACCTACGAAACCCCAAAATAGTCAACGAAGTCTTGACTCCGCCTGGCGACAAGTATGCCACCTGTCCTCTCCGCTGTCTTTTACCTCTGACACAGACTCCTGCCACCTGTCACTCTTCCCAAATTTTGGGACTCTTGATCCCAAAGAGTTTCCTCCTTTGTTTCTCGACACCTGAAGTGCTGAAATCCTGAAATCCACGCTAATTCCTGTCGTAACTCATGACTTTGGGACTTTCGTTCCATTGCGCTCAACTCCTTATTGTCAGGATCCCCGAAATGCTGAAATGATCTGACGGCTTGTGAAAAGCACGATAAAAGATCCACATTGATTCTATATCCTAGAGTGATGAGTTCGACTACCTCTAACCACCCTACAACTTCTCTGGATCATACAGTCCTCGTGGTCTCGCGAGTTCTCCACGGAGAATTTTTACCACTCGTTTCCTCCTTGACAGCTTCTGCGAAATAACCCAATGTTCTTTCAGTGGAACTTAACCTCTGCGAGACATTTTCAATCTTCATCTCCCTTTGGATACTTTCAAAGGTACTGACCCTCCTAAGCTTTTAGTTACAAACTCAAACCTCCAAAGAACTCCTGCACACACTCCTTGCAGCACTCTTTCAAATACTTCAAAGTATTTGATTCTTTAACTCTGTGCACCTTCTGCAACAACAATCCTTCAACTCTCCCCTTAGTTGATAGGTTCTAACTTTCAACCAGCCTGTGCACACCTTGCACGACTTCTGTGCTTCACTTTCACTTCTGTTGGAACGAGAACAACGATATCCCTCCTGAGCTTTCAGAGATAAACTTTGAACCTTTTTCAACGCACTCCTTGCGGACGTTTCACTGCATTCCTTGCAGGAAATCTCACTCAGGAAGAGAATCAATTGAAACTCATTCTCTCTCTCTCTCTCAGACTTCAAACATTCAACATGAAATCCTACATACACACACTATTAAAGAAAATGCATAACAGAGAGAATAAACAACCATGAGCACACCATTCACCATGTATACACAAAAAACATCATAACACCATGAGTCTGATTCAAAGCTTCATATATTAATTCAAAGCTTCTGTACATGGGTTCTTCTCTACAACTCTCTCTGCATCTCTCCTCTTCTGTGCTATGCTAATGATAATGTTCACTCTACTATGATACAAATGCGAGGGTGTCTATATCTATTTTCCCTCCTGCTCCTAAAATTGTCTAATCTATCATTCAAATCTACCTACTTTCATTAACTATGCATAAATGCCTCTACATTCTATAGATGAGAGTGAATCGCTCATGATCTGTTTACAATAAGAAAGTACACTTCCCTTTAACCACTACATTAATGTTTCAAAAACATTTCAAAAACGTGCGCTGGTGGTCTTCCAATTGTCTTCCGCCTTCACGCTCGTTTGGCTGCTTACGATGCTCCTACATCAAGGAAACATTCCAAGAGCCATGACCCTCTAGAGTTTAACAAAGACAAACCACCCACTTTCGATGGGGAAATTAAAAAGGGGGAAGAAGAAAAAATTTGGATACTTGGATTGAAGAAGTACTTTAGAGTCCATGACTACTCTGAAAACTTAAAGGCCCGAATATCCATTTTCAACTTGAATGGAAAGGTCTCCATTTGGTGGGAGGACCTTAGGAATATGAAAGGAATCCATGAGAATTACTTGTCATGGAAACAATTTGATAAATACCTCAAGAAGAAGTATCTGTCTGAAAAATACTATGATGGGAAGACCAAGGAGTTCTATGAACTCCAGATAGGATAGCCCACAATAGATGAATATATCAACACATTTCTTGAGCTAATGAGGTATGTACCCTACATAAAATATGAAAAGGTAAAGATGCAATGGTTTATTAGTGGATTGCCTCAGTCCTTCCAGGACAAAATTGAGTTTGATGAACCAAAGAATTTAGAAGACACTATTCGGAAGGTAAGGTACTGCTATGAGAAATTAAAAAATAAGGCAAAACCTCATAACGATTGGAATAAGAAAAGTAAATTGGGATTCAAGGAGAAGGGGTTTAAATCCTCAAGATTTAAGAGTCATGGGAAAATTTCTAAGATGATCCTTCCTACTAAAAGTGTGTATCAACAGAATTTTCCATCTTAGAGTGGTAATAAACCCTTTGGATTATCCCTAGGTAAGACTGATAATATAAAGATAGAACCCTTGAAATGTTGGGGTTGTGGAGAAGAACACCTACTGAGATATTTCCCACATAGGAAACATGACAATTGAAGAATATACAACATCCAGGAGGCTACCACAATCAATGATGTGACTAGGAGCATGCCACAAATTTATGCATCCTTGGATAGTAGACAAGTTGACCACCAAGATTCAGTGGTGGATATGGAAGGTATGATTTCCAACCATATAGTTTCCATTTTAATTGAACCTATTTCTAATCTGAGTTATGTTTCCCCTCAAACTATTGAGAAATGTAAATTGAAGCAAGTAAAACATGCTAAATCATGGTTGGTACAACTAGCCACTGGAACAAAAAGAAATGTAACAGAGGTCGTACCAACATGCCAATTCATTATGAATGGATTGCCCACTGAAGAAACCCTAAACATGCTCCCTTTAGGATCTTATGACCTGTTGATTGGCATGGACTGGTTGGCTTCCCATAAAACCAAGTTGGATTTTTACAATAAAACTTTGGAGTGTGAAGATGAAGAAGGGAGAAAAATAACCTGTCTTAGTGAGACAAATATCATCCCTTCAAGTGAAGAATTATTGTAGAAAAGGATGTCCTTTGTATGCAATACAAGTATTGAACTCTGTTAAGAAAAATAAACCAATCCTAGAGGACCATCCCATATTAAGAGAGTATAAAGACGTACTTTTAGAAGAGGTACCAGGTCTACCTCAAAGAAGAGATATTGACTTTTCAATAGAACTTGTACCAGGGAGCGATGCCAATGTCTAGAGCACCCTATAGAATGAGTACACCAGAGCTAGTTGAGCTCAAACTACAACTAAGGGAGATGTTGGACAAATTTTACATTTGGCATAGTGTGTCTCATTGGGGAGAACCAGCTTTGATTGTGAAGAAGAAGGATGGCACACTTAGGTTGTGCATAGACTATAAAGAACTCAATAAGATGATCATTAAGAATAAGTATCCCTTGACAAGGATTGATGACGTGTTTGACCAATTAAGGGGTGCTACAATTTTCTCCAATATTGACTTGAGGTCTGGATACCATCAAGTTCGAATTAAGGATGGAAACATCCACAAAACAACCTTTAGGACAAGATATGGGCACTATGAATTTGTGGTGGTGTCATTTGAGCTTACCAATGCACCAACCACTTTTATTTTCTTAATGAATAATGTACTTTGTAAGTTCTTGGACATATTTGTGTAGGTTTTCATTGATGATTTCCTATTCTATTGTAAGAGTGGGGAAGATAATGAAGAAAATCTCAAGTTAGTGCGTCAAGTGCTAAGAGAACATCATCTCTATGCTAAGTTTAGTAAGTGTGACTTTTTCCAAAAACAAGTCCATTACTTAGGCCATATTATTTCTGAAGAAGGAGTGGCATTTGATCCTAGAAAGATCAAATCCATTATGGATTGGACTACCTAAATATATGTATCTTTTGGCCCTTGGTTATGGAAGAAAGTGAATATTATAGAAGAAAAGGTGAAACATGAACTGCGTGAAAGGAAGGTTGACTGAGATCAGGTCGAAGTGGTTAAAGAAGCAGAAAAGATAAAGCGAAGTCCAAAAAAGAAAGCCTTTTGACAAGGAGATCAAGGAAGAGAGATCAACAAGGAAGATGGATCGTGGACAACTCAGCAAGCGGAAAAATCCACCGGTAGATGTTTTGGAGAACATCGCGGGAAGGAAGGAAAGACAGGCTGGCGAAGCCCTAAAAACATGGGTCAAGTTGACCTAGGGTTTTAGACACCTCGGGTTTTGGTATCTAGGGTTTTGACACCTAGGCTTCAGACTAAGGTTGTCGGTGAGATATTGTAATCTATAAATAAAGGTCAAAAGGACCTGATATGGGTTCAGGTATGTGATGATGAGTGATTGTTGTTATTATTGAGAGAGAAGGATTGTGTGGAGAGAGAATTCTGTGTTGTAAGATATTCAACTGGGTGTGAATATCAACCCCACAGCTGGGTGCACAGGGAAGGGAGATAGAGAAAAGAGAGAAGGAGAGAGATCTTCAATATAAGAGCGCAGATAGAACTGTAAGCTTTCACCTAATATATTATAAAGCACAGTTCTGTGGATGTAGCCCTAGGGAGAGGGTGAACCACATATATCCTATTGTTGTGTATGATTGATGTCGTGTTCTTTACTCTGTTACTCTGATGATGAGTTAGTATGTTAGATATGATATATAACTGTGCGAAGTGGGTGTATGCTTGGAAATAATAATCTAATCTCTGTGCGTGGTTGCCTTGATTCCACTTGAATTTCCTCTGGTTGTAGACACCTGTGTCCTGCAACCCCCTATTGCTACTTCAGGTGAGAGTTCATCTGCTTCACAAGTGTTTCCAAAAGGGCTAGTAGTTAGGGCTTGTTGGTGCGCTATTAGAGTTGAAACCTGGGTCTGCCCTTGTGCCAACAAATGGTTCCGTTGTCGGGACCAGGATCTTCTTGAGGGAATGTCAAGGTGGTTTCCATCGAAGACAAAGATTTAGAAGTTGATAGAAGAACAAGAAAAGGACTTCACAGAAGCTCAGAATAAGAACCCTAATATTAGCACAGAAGACTGGTTGGGAAGGTATATCTTTACTAATATACACGAGATTTTCTTTGGAGGAATTCATAAGGAGCTATACGAATGGCTGGCCAGATTAGGAGACACACAATTTGAGATCAGATCTAGACCGCCTATGGTTTGGACGTCGACGCTAATAAAGAAGGTAAAAATAGTTGATAATGCCGTGTCGAGAGAAGTAGATCACTGGTTCGATAGTACCATTGGAGGGTATATCACAAAGTTTTCTATTTATAGGGTAGAATCATATAGCCAAGCAGAGAGATATTTCTTTAAAGGACCTAGAGGAAATTTTTTACACTTCTTGAAGTTGAAGATCAAGATGCTATTGCATGAGAAGAACATATTGAAGATACAGTAGACTGAAAAAGATAATGTTCAAGAATTCAGACAATGATAGCGACACAGAGATCAGATAGACGTGCAGTGGGAGGACCTTTAGAGAAGTTCCTCTGGTGAAATTGTTCGAGCACAATAACTAACCAACACAAGAAGGTTTATATAGTGGAGTAGAAGAAGAGTTGTTGAATGAGGAACATTCAGAGTCCTCTAAGGAATAAAAATAAAATATTGAAGAACCTCGCCGAGAAGAGTTAGAAACTTCAAGGACTGTGCAGACTATTGAAGTAAGTGCTATTACACCCCCTGTTGTTTTAACAACATTAATTAACCAGAGTAACCTAAGTTATCAGAACACTCAGAGCACTGGTACAAGTTGTTCAGTGCATACTCAGTCAGGATCCTTAGGAAGACCAATGGTAGATGAGATGAGGTTACCCACCTTTAGAGGAGATGGATCTGAAGATCCTGACCAAAACTGGTTTCTATGTGAAGTTTTATGGAGTATTAATAATGTCACCGACAAAGCTGTTAAATGATCTTAGTTTAGTACTACCCTGAGAGATCGCGCACTGAGTTGGTACATGAAGTTCGTCCAAGGAGTTGTCTAGTCGAAACCTCTGAACGAGATTAAGACTTCGTTGATTTCTGAATTCAAGAAACCCAAGTCGAAATCGCAGTGCATCACAGAGCTGAAAGAAATCAAGCATAAAGTAGCTGAATCTATTTGGGAGTTTGATCAGAGGTTTAATACCTTGACAAGTCATTTGAATTTTCAGATCCTAGAGGAGCAGAACAAGGAATGGTTCATTGCTGCCCTCCTACCACACATCAGAGTCCCTCTGATGCAACAGAAGATTTATTCGTAGGATGAGGTGTTGGAGATCACCATGAAACTTGAATCGAACCCTATGTCAGAATCCAACTTAGGTATGAGTCAAATCTTGAGTCAACTAACTAGCTTATCACTGCAGGTCAAAGATATGACAAAAGATAAGGGAAAAGATAAGAGAGAAGACATCCAGTGCATTATATGCAAATAAAAAGGCCATGACAAGGAGCATTGTCCCTTGTTTCATGAATATTTGGATTCTGGAGCTCTGAGCCCTTTGAAGCAAGTTACTCTACCTTGTTGCGAGGTATGCAGAAATAGACATCACCCTGGAGAATGCTATTACATGAAAAAGTATCTTCAGACACCTACAGACCTCTACTGCACATTCTGTAGGTTTGTGGGTCATGATGAGAAGGACTGTAGATATTATGACCTCTTACATGAAAGATCAAGGGATATCTACAAAATTCAAGGTGAAGTACAACAGGAAGGGAACACTACACAGTATAATTCACCTGGAAGAGGAAACTTCAACCCTCATGGTGGATTCAGAGGAAGAGGACGAGGACGAGGCATGGGTCGAGGTAGAGGTTAGATCATTTGTTATAATTGCACACATCCAGGTTATTTGCCAAGGGACTGTTAGAACCCTTGTACCACTTGAAGTTACTACAATTCATTTGAAGATGTCATAGAAGATTGTCCTGCATTGTTAGCCAAACTTCAGGAAAGATGAGGAGGAAACCAACAAGTACAACTAATCATAGCAGAACCTCACGAAGAAGATCCTAGATTCACTGTTATCACTAGAGGAGGCACTACTACAGGAGAAGACAGGGTGACTCCAGGGAATACTACAGAACAATCAGGAGTATGAGAATCTGTGGAGAAGACACAAGAGTTTGATCCAAAGAGAGAGAAGCAGACATTTGAAGAGGCAAGAAAAGAGCTTAGAAGAGATCATGCTTCTTCATCAAAGGCACAACCATAAGTGAGATAATGTGGAATTGTTATAACCTTAATTTGCACCATACATGATTACCTGACATCAGGCCATCTCAGATCCCTTCTTTGCCAAAGCATTGCTGAAAAACTCTTTAAAAAACCTCTTTTACAAGGGCCCACATGCCCTACTCCATTACTACACGCGTGTACACTCTAGCTAAGCTAAAACAACTTGCATGGACCAAGAAAAGAATGAAAAAAGGAAAGTTGCTGACAAAACACACAGCTTTGGGTAAGTTAACTAAAACTCCCGGTCATGCATGGCCGAGGGTTCGTCCAAATACCTAGCTTCTTCTAGCCTGTAAAAGAAGAGCTAGGGGTCCCATTTGGAAGAGGAGAAATAGAGTAAAGAAACTCTACCCAATTGCATATTCCCATTGTCCCAACCCTTTAGCCATCCTTGTGCAAGAAGAGATACAAAGCGAAGAAGTTGGAGGACATTTGAAGAGGAGCCCAGGATCAGGATTCGCGGAGCAGTGGACGGTCTCGAAATTGTAAGTTGATTCATTAAAGTTAATAATAAAGAAATGCTTTTCCCATCCCACTATATGAGTTCTTCATAGTTCAGTAAATATATGTTTGAATCTCTAACACATTAGTCTATAGGTAAAATGCATGTCTAGTTTGTTTCTTGTTTTGTACGGAGGTCAATATTGAGAGGATAGCTGCCAACAAGCGATCAAGTGTGAAGGGGGATCAACATCGAACATACAGAACAAGGTATGTTTATCTAACCATGTATTTGCTGAAAAGGAATGGGGTTTAAGTCTGGGGATGAAGGTAGAAAGTATATTTCTTTCGGTCATATCTGCATGCATAAGATAACCCTATTTTCTAGTCTGTAAGGGGATTTCCCTCACAACAGGAATGCCCCTAGCCCTTGATCAGTCTGCTTTTCCTGGAGAAGGAAAAGAGGTAAGCAGACTCATGGAACTCTTATGCACTTGTATTAATTTGATAAAGGATGAGAGTGTTGTACAAGAGATAAAAAAACTTGATCAGATAATATGAGCTAGGAAAGGTAGATCCTCTACTCAATAAAGTAGTACATCAACTATCCAAAAAGAGAAGGACAAATAAGGAACTACACCTTAACGCTCAAATTGGAGAATATGATATAGATTATGTGGTCCTTGAATAGGATCAGAGGTCAATGTTATGATGAAGCATACTTGGGCACTGATGGGAAAACCTAAGTTGATCTATTCTCCCATCAGGCTTAGGATGGCCAATCAACAAGCTGTGAGCCCCTTTGGAAGATTGGAACATGTCCCCATGGATATTGATGGGGTCAGAACATTTGTGGACTTTGAGGTGATTGAGATAGTCAATGATAGCTGTCCTTATCCCGCACTGTCAGGAATTGATTGGGATTTCAACAATTCTACTGTTGTTGACTTGAAGAAAAGAAGAATTATGTTTGAAGGTGATGGCCTTAGGGTCATCGCACCTTTGGACCCCAATGAAGGACCCAGATACATAAAGACC
This sequence comes from Picea engelmannii, assembly GCA_009831015.1. NCBI lineage: Eukaryota > Viridiplantae > Streptophyta > Pinopsida > Pinales > Pinaceae > Picea > Picea engelmannii. Next base: position 192,085 of record ML812781.1, read on the forward strand.
ATTAGAGAAGAAGACCGCACATATATGTTGGAGAATATATACAAACTGATAGCATGACAACATGATTACATTAATCCTACAACATATGGGAATTTAAGTTGGCAATGTGAAAACACATGTTCATCAGACTCAGAAGAAGCACCGGAGAATTGGTAGGATAAAATGTACCAAGTATCTACATGAAGATGTTCTAGACTGACCAGAGAAGTTCGCTGGATCGACACAACAATAAGTAATTTACCCACATTTGATGGTTTGAATCACTTAGAAACTTTCTTACTGGAATTTGAAGAAACTGTACCAATACAACAGAGACTATTGGCACTGGAGGAGGATTTGAAAGCTACTCCAAAAATATGGTGGGGAACACATAAAAGGAACATTGTGAACTAAAGACAATGTCGCACTTTGATGACATGACGATTTTTAGAACAAGTCGAAGGATGCGAAGTTAGGTACACAGGTCAAAGTTGTTCGAAAGACCATGTGCGAGGTTGTGAGGAGGCCTAGAGCTACATTCCTCAATAAGAGTGGGTGCATAAATTCATCAATACTCTAGACACAATGCCTATAACCTGGTACCTTGAAGAGGAACTGTGCCTCACCACTGCAGACTGGCAAGGTATGACTCAGAATTTTGTAGCTACATTTTTATTTGAAAGTTAGCACCCTCTGGTAGTTCAAGATTTACAGGTTATAAGACAAAAAGTATTTGAGGAAGCACCTAGCCTCCCTGTGGAGCAAGAAGAGAATGAATGGACTGCACCCCTTCATAAATTGCAGGGATGTTACAATATCAATTCCGATGAAGACGATGATCCTAGGAATGTGAACATCACATAAACGGAAGGACATTGATACATAGAAGGACCAGGAGTCAAACTGCCTTTTATTGGACAACCAATCAAAATCAAGAAAGTTAATATCATGACCGAGAAAGCACCTAAGCTTGCTAATGTTGGAGATTACTAGGATGATTCCACAATTGATAAGATCACATAATTGTTGCATGAATGTCAGGACTTGTTTCCAACCAAGTTCAATGATATGAAGGGCATTAAAGGGCCCATGGGAGAGATGAAGATCCTCTTGAAACTAGATGCAAGTCCAGTTAAACAAAGACCTTAAAGATTGAACCCTAAATATAAGGAGAAAGTGAATATTGAACTAGACAAAATGTTGGAAGCAGGAATCATAGAACTTGTTGAAGAATCAAAGTGGATTAGCCCTATGGTGGTTCGGGATAAGAAAACAGGAGTTATCAAAATCTGTGTAGATCTCAGGAAGTTGAATGATGCATGTCTACATGATCCATTCCATACACCATTTATTGATGAAGTGTTAGATAATGTGGGAGGACATGAAGTCTACTCCTTCACTGATGGATTCTCAGGATACCATCAGATCAAGATTGCCACAAAATATCGCCATAAGACCATGTTTGCAATAGAATGGGGATTCTACCAATACAAAGTGATGCCTTTTGGATTGAAGAATGCACCAACCATCTTTTCTAGGGTGGTGGTCGAAGCATTCAAGGAGTTTTTACATAAATTTCTGGAAGCATATTTTGATGATTGGACTGTTTTTAGCTTATTGAAAAACCATATTGAATGCTTAAGACTAATGTTGGATAAGTGCAGGCAATGTCATATTTCCCTGAACCTGAAGAAATGCATATTCTTTTCTCCCTTTGGAGTGTTGCTGGTCCATATTGTGTGTAAGGAGGGGTTACTGGTAGATCCATCTAAGATTGCCATTATTGTCGATTTACCCCCTCCTACTTCAGTGAAATAGTTGCGCACTATGTTGGGACATACTAGATACTTTAATAAGTTCATTAAGGGATATGCACAGATTACAACACCTATGAAAAAGCTACTGAAGAAAGATTGTCAGTTTCAATGGATAGAAGAATGTCAACAGAGCTTCGACTCAGTAAAAGAGAAAATGGTTACTGCGCCTATTCTGGTTTTCCCAGATTGGAGAAAGAAATTTCATGTACATGTCGATGCATCTTATATTTCATTAGGAGCAGTGTTAGCACAACCAGGAACAGGAGATATTGACCACCCGTTAGCCTTTTCTAGCATGAAGCTCTCAACAACTGAGATAAATTACACCACCATCGAGAGAGAATGTTTAGCCATGGTGTATGTGCTGCAGAAGTTTCGTCACTACTTGTTAGGTAGACACTTTAAGATGTTCACTGATCACTCCACACTGAAATACCTAGTAAACAAGCTAGTGTTGGGGGGAAGGATATGCAGATGGATTATGTTATTTCAGGAATATGATTTTGAAATTGTGGTAAAGCCATGAAGGATGAACAAGGGACCTGACCACTTGTCTAGGTTGGAACATGGAGAGAACATACTAGTTTGGAGGATACACTACCGAATGCACAGTTGTTAGCTATTAGAAATTTTGATGATCACTTCACCAATATAGTTCAGTTCTTATCAACATGAATCGCACCTCGCGAATACAAAGTCATTCGAAACAAACAATTGGTAGTGCACACTGCAAATTTTTCACTTATAGCTGGACAATTATATAAGATGGGACCTGATGAGATCCTCAAAAGATGTGTTATGGAGGTAGAACGACCACTGATTTTAGCAGAAGCTCATGAAGGCATCGCAGGAGGACACTACGCAGGAAAATCAACAATGCAGAAGGTTCTTAGAGCTGGCCTCTGGTGGCCCACTTTACACAAAGATGCTAAAGAATACTACATATCAAGCGATGTATGCCAACGAGTTGGGAAACCATCCAGAAGAGATAATATGCCTTTAGCACCCTAGCTAACCTTACAATCATTTGAGAAATGGGCCATTGAATTCATGGGACCTATAAACCCACCAGGGAAGTGCACAGGAGCCAGATACATCATCACTGCGATAGAGTATTTTACCAGATGGGTAGAAGCAAGAGCAGTTAAGGACTATAGTGCAAATACAACTATGCGTTTCATATTTGATGATATCATAACTAGGTTTGGATGCCAAAAGATCCTCATGCGTGATCAAGGTACACATTTTATTAATAAGACTATTGAAGCCTTGACTTAGGAATTTGAGGTTCACCACCAGAAGAGCACTCCTTACCAGCCACAAGAGAATGGGATGGTTGAAGCTTTCAACAAGATCTTGGAGACAACACTGACGAAGATTTGTAGTGTAAACAAAGATGACTGGGATTTGAGAGTACCAATAGTATTATGGGCCTATAGAACTACTTGTAAGAAGATGACAATGAAAACCCCCTTTAAGTTGGTCTATGGCCTAGAAGCAGTTGTACCCATGGAATATTTAGTTCCTAGCTTAAGAATTGCAGCCTTTACAGATATGGATGACACTGGCGTTGTGCAAGAGAGGCTGATACAACTGGTTGAACTAGAAGAAGACAGATTTATTGCAGGATTCCATCAGCAAGTTCAGAAGGAATGAAAAAGGCCTACCATGACAGGCATATCAAGAAGAAATCATTTAAGCAAGGAGATCTGGTATTGGTATACGATAGCAAGTTCATGAAGCATCCAGGGAAGTTCAGAACACATTGGTTGGGGCCATATGAGGTTGTCTATGTTACATAAGGAGGAGCTACATAGATGAAGACTTTGAGTGGGGAGTGGAAGGAATGTTTGGTGAATGGGATCCGCTTGAAATTGTACTATGACAACCAGATGCCTCTCAACTCTCGGTAAAAATAAAAGGAGAAGGGTCTAGGTACTAGGTGCAATTGAGACTGGGTACCAGACACAAGAAATATAGTCTGCACATAGGGTGGAGGAACAAAGCAGGAAGCACAGGCTGCGCTGCACAGTCTGAAGTGGAGATACAATAGAAGATTCAGATCAGAGTGCCTCGGGATGAGTCAGAGGTGAGCATTGGGGGCCTGTTGGCCCTTGGTTATGAAAGAAAGCAAATACTACAGAAGAAAAGGTGAAACGCGAACTGTGCAAAAGGAAGGTTGAGTGAGATAAGGTCGAAGTGGTTAAAGAAGAAGAAAAGATGGAGCGAATTATGAGAAATAAAGTCGTTGGATGAGGAGATCGAGGAAGATAGATCATGAAGGAATATGAATCGTGGACAACTCAGCAAGCGGAAAAATCCACCTGTAGATGTTTTGGAGAACCTCGTGGGAAGGAAGGAAAGACAGGTTGGCGAAGCCCTGAAAATGTGGGTCAAGTTGACCTAGGGATTTAGACACCTAGGGTTTTGGTATCTAGGGTTTTGACACCTAGGATTTGGCCTAAGGTTGTTGGTAAGCTATTTTAATGTATAAATAAAGGTCAAGAGGACCTGATATGGGTTCAGGTATGTGATGATGAGTGATTTTTGTTATTACTGAGAGAGAAGGATTGTTTGGAGAGAGAAGTCTCTGTTGTAAGATCTTTAGATGGGTGCGAAGATCAACCCTGCAACTGGGTGTGCAGGGAAGGGAGATAAAGAAAAGAGAGAAGGAGAGAGATTTGCAAGCTAAGAGCACATATAGAACTGTAAGATTTCATCTTATATATTATAAAGCATAGTTCTGTGGACATAGCCCTAGGGAGAGGGTGAACCACATATATCCTGTTGTTGTGTGTGATTGATGTTGTGTTCTTTACTCTGTTACTCTAATGATGCATTAGTATGTTAGATATGATATATAACTGTGCAAAGTAGGTGTATGCTTGGAAATAATAATCTGATCTCCATGTGTGGTTGCCTTGATTCCACTTGCATTTCCTCTGGTTGTAGACACTTGCGTCCTGCAATCCCCTATTGCTACTTCGAGTAAGACTGCATCTGCTTTGTAGGTGTTGTTGAAAGGGCCAATAGTTAGGTCTTGTTGGTATGCTATGAGAGATGAACCCTGGGTCTGCCCCTGTGCCAAGATCTTCAACTGGCTTTCAAAGCCGATAAATGGGCTCTATCGTAAGAATTATTATGCTTAAGCATTCACACTTAGGAGTTCCTCTTGTAATTATTGTACATTGTTGTATTTAATGGTAGTGTAGATCTCTTTTGTGTTAGTGGTGCTTATGGTTCTTCCACTTGGTTGGAAGATGTCACAAGATTCTTAAGTGTTTGTAGGGTTCGTTGATGGCGCTAACCATCACACTTGGAACCTTAATTTCCCCGCTTGGGTGATTTATTCTCCCACAAGCTAATTGATCACTTCTGGAAATACTACCTACCACTGGTAGAGTTTTCTTATAACAATTAATATCAAGAGTCATTGAAGATGAGCCTTTTTGAGGCACTCTATGGTAGACAATGCAATATTCCAATCAGATGGAATAACCCAATAGACATAATTACACTCGGACCAAATATGCTAAAAGAATTGTAACAACAAGTAGTTCAAATAAAACATAATATGAAAATAGCCCAGGATAGACAAAAATGCTACACAGATAGAAAAAGGACTCCTAGAGAGTTCAAAGTAGGGGATCATGTGTATCTTTGAGTTAGGCCCATAAAAAGTT
>ML812782.1:0-16686 GCA_009831015.1 Picea engelmannii
CCTCGATCAATTGCAAGCATTAGAATTACTTTAAGATAATAACATCTTTCAAGTTGTTTCCATGCAACTCCATTTCAACAAAAACACAAGCTACGATCCTATTCATACTTAAAGGCTTTGTGGATCCAACTTGAGGACAATACTTAAAATTGTGCCATTAATTATTCGTATTTCATTCCTTAAATTTTTTAGGAAGGTAGGGTAATATAATCCACATTAGTTCTTCAAAGGTTCTTAAGGATCCAGAGAGACCTGTGCATAAAATTACACGACAAACTATTCTATGAAACCATTTTCCTCCACTAAGAACATTTTCTAAGTCAATTTTTTTTTTGTCATTTTGAATATCAAATACACTTTTCCCAACATTCCACGAGGATGCATCCTCACAGTTGGTGCGCATAGCCTTGATGTTCCTTGCATTCCATGGATGAGAGGAACATTCCATGGATGAGAGGAAGCGTCCCATGCATCTCCTATTTCCTCCAAGACGTAATTTCCTCCAAGACGTAAGAAACATTAGTTTGACATCATTGAGACTTCCCCCACCTTCTAGGAACATCTTGAGGGAATTTCTTAGCTCCGTGTGAATGCCAAGTTGTCCCTCGACGAGTTTGGTTATGCCTAGACATCCCTTTACACATCCAAAGTTGTGGTCCCTAATTTTAATAATTAATAGTATTATACTATATACCATACAATATAATATTTCAATACACATTGTTTAAAGGCGGAATTTGTGGTGAGGCTCCCACTTCTAATCTCGATAAGATTCGAGTCCAATTGAATCCCACTAAGTCATCGATTGCTATTGTGGCAAGAAATTGAGCCGTCCTCCATTTGAATATTCAAGGGGGTTCCCACAAAGTTTTTCTTGGAAATAAACATGTATAGAATAATATAAGATATACTATAATATTGTATAGTACATATAACATATGATATCTATATAGATAGATATGCAATATATATTAAACTATTTTATAATATATTACATTGTTTTAATATATAATATATGATGTATTTTTTTAGTATTATATATCTATTATAATATACATATGGTAAAATAAATTAAATTATTCTAATACAGTATAAAATATAAAATTTTTAAATATAAAATATAAAATATTTATTTTTCAAATAATTTTTGCGGCATTACCCTCTATGTCATCCCTTCAAATTTGGGGGTCATTCCAAACATCTCCAAAACTCAAAGAAACATACATTTTCCTTCAAGACCAAAATGGACTTCATGGCACTCTCCACCCTTCCATGCCATAAAATCACATTCTCCAAAAGCAAAGTGGGTAGTGATGACTCCATTAGACTTTAAAATTAGAGGTAAGAACTCATAAATTTACACATATGTTTTGTATTTATTCCAATAATTCTACAATGATAAAGCAATTAGTGGCAAATATTTGACCTCATAGTTTTAGCATAACCTACTCGAATGGGAGCTTGGAAGTTCACATGTCTTGAATTTATTCTTCCAAGAATCTACAATTTATGAGCCACTTATCACAAAGATTTGTCAGGTAACTTAAGAAAATCTAATTGGGAAGTTGGAAGTACAACATGTAGAAGGACATTGCTCTGTCTCCTAGTAAGCTTCGGAGTTAAAAGATTCTCAATGTTAATGTAGAAGGTTCATTTGCTACACATTTGACATGTCAAATTTTGTACGCCTTCTTAGAATTCTATCCTCAAAACTATATATTGTTCCCACGTGTTGAAGCCCAAACATGATGGACAATCATTTCCTTCTCTCTATGTCAAATGTGTTATTGAAGGATCAGAAAAAAATTGGGAGGCAAATCACTATTGAAGATTTTACAGGTCCTATCAGTTGCCAACTGGGTCTGTCTTTGACCATAGATTGGCTCTAAGTTTCAACTGTTATGAAAATGTTTTTTTGTTGTTTTAGGACAACCAACAGTTCAGGAACTTCTTGCTGATTTGTTACGGTTGTACTTGCAATTTTAGGTTCTCTAGCATGTAGTTTCAGTAACCATAAGTTAGCACATGCATACTAAAATAAATACAACACTCCTAGTGATATTTACAGCTAAAAATAAGCAAATCTAAAAGACTAACACACATCATTATGTACACAGGTATTTTTGGTCAACATGACCCTGGATAAAAACCCCTGGGGAAAACTAGTTTGGGATATATGTCTATATATGAGGAAATGAGATGGTGGAATACAACAAGTACAAAATATAGATGAACGTGATACAATAACAGTTTGATCCAAGTTGGAATACAAGTCCAAATCAACCATGTGAGCCCTAGGAAGGTGTGCCCCCCCATAAATGCTCTCAAAACTACCATAATTGCTCCAGATACAAGTTGCGAACTCAGAAAGGAAAACCCCTCCACAGGAATGAAGCTCTGATGTGTGGCCTCCCTCTGCAATTGATTCCACTGCAATCTGACAGGTGAAAGACCTCCCCACTACTGATGCGCCCTCCTCAACAAGTGCGCCCTCGACAGTAATGAATACTCCTCAGTAAATAAACCAAGCTCTGTACTAGATGCCTCCCTCCATGAAAGGATGCGCCCAAGCTCTCCTCACCTCATGCAACAAACCTCATGCCAAAGCTCCCTCTCTTCCTCTCCAAGTGAGCAAATGAAGTTACGAGCTCTCCTTTGCCCTTTGCGCCCCTCTTGAACCTCCATAAGGATACCTAAGAAACCGATGGCTGAGATCATCCCATCTCCCATCTAATCAAAGGTTGAGCTTACTCAAGAATAATCTCACTCAATAACCCACTTTGGGTTAAGTTCCCTAAGTTCACTTTATGTCTCTAATTCACCCACAAAGTGAATGAATAGTCATTTTAGGCATGAATGACTAAATTTCACTTTTGACTTAAAAATCCTAAGTTAAAGTGAAATTAGACACAAAGTACATAGTACATCCCACATGTTTCTAGGAGAGCAGAAACACATGGGGAACACCTCCCAAGGTACAAAAACTCAACAACTATAAGCTTAAAAGATCCCAAGTTAAGATGGATCTATGTTGGTTTGATTGTGTGTGTGTGTGTGTATTCTTGGAATCAAGCAAATCACTCTTGATATTATGGATTGATAGAAAACAACAAAGAATGATACCAAAGGGAATTGCCTAGCCATTGATGCCTTCTAGCATTATTATTACTTAATTTTTAGTTTTATATTAAAAATTATATTTGACCAACATGTTGGGTATGTGTTATATTCTTTGCATGGGGGCGGAGCGCACCCTTACCCAGGGGGTCACAGGGGGGCAGGATCCCCCCTGCGCGGGGGTTTGGGTGCAACGCCCCCGATTTTTTTTTGGGCGGTTTTTTGCATTCATTTTTGGGCAATTTTTCAGCACATGGTTTTCAATTTTCGGTTAAGGAATTAGGGTTGTTGACTAATTTGGGTTATTCGATTAGGGTTTTGGATGCTACGTGATCCTATATGTATATTGTATTGTAAACAATGTATGAGATGGATGAATATAAAATATGTTGGTTTTCCCAGTTGCGGTTTCCAAGGGAAAATCTCTGTGTAATGTGTGTATTTTCCATTGTATCTTTTCTGTTATTTTATTGAAAATATGTTTGTAGTAAATAATTGTACAAGGTAAAAATCTACATTCGGTATCATAACAATTATGAGCTTCAGGGGGATGCCTTTGTGGTTAGGGGTTTGGATCAAGACTGCGATAAGCCTTGTTACAGTGGGAGATCCACGGTATCGATTCTTCAAGGGAAAAGAAATGGCGAGCAATTCGAAAATAGAGATCGAGAAATTTAATGGGGAAAATTTTGAGCTGTGAAAGATCAAGATGAAAGATTTGTTGGTAGACAAAGATCAGTGGATTTTGGTGGATCCAGGTACTGCATCTATAGGAACATCAGTAGATGACTGGAAAAATTTGGATAGAAAGGCGAAGAGCACAATCCGATCGTGTCTCTCAAATTCAGTATTATTGAATGTGTTAGGGGAAGCTACAACTAAGGAGTTATGGGATAAGTTGGGGAATTTGTATCTGTCTAATTTCCTGGTAAACAAATTTTTCCTACAGAAGAAGTTATATAGTCCGAGGATGAGAGATGGAGACTCAGTGACATAGCATTTAAACACCTTCAATACTTTGGTAAGTTAGTTATTATCAATTGAGATTAAAATTTCATATGAAGATAAGTGTATGAGTTTGCTATGCTCTTTACCAGACTCGTGGGATAGTCTAGTTGTGGCCATAGGTAGTAATACAACTACTTTGCATTTCGATGATGTGGTCTCATCCTTGTTGTCGGAGGAGAGGAGATGGAAGAACATGGAAGGACAGAGCATAGATGCATTATTTGCAAGAGGACACTCCCAGGAAAGAAATAGACCTAAGTCCTCAAGTGGGAGATTTAAATCTAAGGGTAAATCTAAATCTCCCAGACAGTTTGTAAAGGTACGTTGGAGATGTGGAAAAGAAGGGCACTTCAAGAAGCAATGTAGATCCAAAAGTGTTGAGAGAGTGAAGGGATTTGAAGGTGCTCCCTCTACATAAGAAAATACCTCGAAGGAAGTAGGAGGGGATGTGTACTTGGATTCTTCAACCACACATGTAGATCACGACGCATGGTTGGTCGACTCAGGTGCATCCTTTCATATGACTCCCCACGGGGAGTGGTTATGTGAATATGAAAGGTATGATGGAGGTAATGTTTTCCTAGGTGCTGACTTGACAACCAAAATCATAGCATGAGGAAAAGTCAAGTTGAGGCTAATATATGGAAGGATTAGAACACTGCCTAGTTTTCTGCGCATCGTAGGATTGGCCAAAAATTTGATTTCTGTAAGCAAAATGGATGATGGAGGGGTAAAAACAATACTTGAAAAAGAAGTTTGCAGGATGGTTCGAGGAGCAACGGTGTTGTTGAAGGGAGTTCAGATTCGAACTCTGTATAAGCTACAAGGAAGCACTATTAATGATGGGTGTAATAGTTCCATTGTTCATAATATTGGAGTTGAAGAAGAAAAATATCCTACAATCTCTCGTGAGAAGGTTATGTTGTTGCGTCAAAGACTAGGGCATATCGGAGAGAAGGGCCTTCGACTACTACATGGTAAAGGTATGGTTGAAGGTATGTCTAACCAGTCTCTGGATTTTGATTTATGTGTGTTAGCATTGAGAGTCACACTTGGACTGTTGTAAGTGTAATCCTAGTACCCATCAAAGTGTTTAGAGTTGGATGAGTGATTATATTTAAAAAAAATTGGATCAAGCTGATAAGGTTCAAAGCCTAATCTAATGCACAAAATCCCAAAGACTATATTCTAACAAAAAGGGCTATCATAATCTCCAACTAGTACATATTTGAAAGATGAATAGAATAAAATATAGAAAAACATCAAGATGAACAATCAATTTCACATTAGGCTTGATTGACACATTCATATGGCTGAAATTTCATTAATTAGGATCCTTCTAATCAATAAATAAAGATTTGCTCCAAGAAGAGATGCTTCACAAAATACACAGTAAATCATCCACTGCATAGCTATGGTAACAAAGTTGTTGATAAATCCTTTATCAATCAATATCCCATTAGAGCAAGAAGACAAAGAAAATGAACAAAGAAAGGAGCACAAGCCGATATTGGACTACACAAGAATCCTCCATCCAAATATACAGATTCTGAGAGTTTACAAAATAGTAACAGTCCTTTTCCTATCACTCCAACCTTTTCCTTCTAAAAATCCACTTCCATATATAATAAATGCTCTCTCTCTACCCTGAGGAGGTCGAAACCAAGGAGCTATATAGGATCCTCCTTCATTTAGGAGTCTTGTTACAAAATATTCCAACAAAAACTTAACAAATTCCTATTTTTTTGGGATCTTGTCTATTGTGATAAATGCTTATTGAAACATGTCATGCTGCTTGATATGGAGATGGAACACATGTACCTCATGTCCAAATAACTCCTAGGAGACCATTCGAACCTTCCGTGATAGCTGGCAGCCTTCCCATAGCTTGAATTTGTCAAACTGTTAGAGTTCACAACACCTGTGATAACATGCACTGTGAACTTTCCTGTAGGTGATGTTTTTAGATTTTCTCCAAAACTATGAACTAGGTCGGGTTGAGTTTTTGTCAGCAAGTAAAAAACGCCATGTTCTTCCTCCACACAATATTTCAGAGGAACCCAGATTGGCATTCAAAAGTTATGATAAAAAAACGCCTCTGTTGTGTGCTAATTGCTTACAAACTGTCATAATTACCAGTTCACAACGCCGACGTTGCGAACTTTCCTATAGCAACTTGTTTCACTTTACCAAAGTTTTTAATCAACCTAAAACTTATATCAAGTATCCAGAAGTGTTGTAATCCTTATGATGATAATAATATGATTAAAAGACAACACCCAAATGATAATCATGGTTGGCAAAACATGGTAATCACCCAAAAATGTGTCAAAGGTATAAAACAGGAACTTGAAAAAATTTGGTGTAGGACCTTGAAAGTTGAACATCTTTATCTCTTGATTCTATAGCTCCTCCTAGTTAGCAACCTTAGCCACCATGTATAATCATTGCTTGGTTGTTTTCTGTCATTTGTTATGACAATTTGTGTGTGAAAATAGAGTACACATGAAATTAATGGTTTAGATGACATAACTGATTTCAAAAGTTGACCTTGTACAGAGATTTATGCACCTATTTTATGCACATGAAGTAAAATAGAAGACACTCTTACAATCAGGAACAATAAGCAATATCAACTGAGAATTATAATGAAGGGGAGGTGAAAGTGAACTCTCTGTCAAAACAAGGTTTTTATCAATGCAAATATAAAAAATGAGTGAAGCAGGTGAAATCAGAACTGTGGGAAAGATGGTTGAAGTCTAGAGGTGATTTTTTTTAATGAGCAAAGTTCAGAGCATATTGGAAATGATTTTGAAATATTTCGGCAAATGAATGGGACAATTCGCAGCACCAAGAGGAAACCCAACCAAAACCCCTTTCTAGACCCTCAAACATGATGAAAACTCTCATGGAGCACCTGGTGGACCTGAGCTTGATGCTAATGTCTTTGAATTTGCACAAGGGTGTTTGCAAGCTGTCCAACCTCCAACTCTCCTCTTCAGCAAGTCCACAATGCCAATTTTCAGCGCCTGTTTCAAACAAGATTTGCATACTTCGAGGATACCGTGAGGAAATATGATGACATGATCCTTAAAAATTGGTTAAACATAAGCTCTGAAAACTATAAAATCCTTTTGACATTATCCATAAATGAAATGATGGTAAATGAATGCATTGGACTCTTTTGAGTATGCTGCAAACTCTCCTAGTGAGTTGGCAATGCATAGATCAAATTTTATTTGACAGCTAAATGGATAGAAGGTGAGAAGGAGAATCAATTCTATGTGTTAACACTGTGAACATTGTGTATATGGGAAGCATAATCGGGAAAGATTCCCCTCTGGTGCAATGAGGGTAGAAGTAATTTTACAGTTAGTGCACAGTGATGTGTTTGGACCTGTGTGGGTTCCGTCATTGGGAAAATATGTGTACTATGTCTTATTTATAGATGACATCCTGAAGAATACTTGGATATATTTCATCAGGAAGAAATCTAAAGTCTTTGACAGGTTTAAAGAGTTTAAGGCTCTTGTTGAGAATCAAACAGAGAAATGAATTAAGGTGTTGAGGACGGATAATGGTGGAGAGTTCTATGGGAATTAATTTGAATAATTATGTAAGAAATGTGGTATATCAAGGCATAATATTACTCCTTATACACCTCACTAGAATGGAGTTGCAGAAATGATGAACATGACGCTGATGTTAAAAGCAAGGTGCATGCTTAGTGGTGTCGGGTTAGGGAAAGAATTATGGGCAAAGGCAGTGGGTATTGCATGTTACTTGGACAATTGATCACCCTCATCAACACTGGATGACAAGACTCCATATGAGGTATGGAATAGTAAGAAACCCTCTCTCACACATCTCAAGGTACTTGGTTGTGAGGCCTATGTTCATGTTCCAAAGGAAAACATAAGTAAGAGGGACACAAAGGCTGAAAAGTGTATCTTTATTACGTATAAAGATGTCCTCAAAGGTTATAAGCTTTGGAATCGATAATCTAAGAAGGTTGTGTATAGCCCAGATGTGGTATTTAGAGAAGTGAAAGATGTTATCAAACAAGAAGTCCTACCAAGTAAGGAAGAACAAGAGAAGACATAATTTGAGTTAAAGGATGACGAATCAAACTCTCCAAAAGAACAGGAATCAAAAGAAGAAGATCCTCATACTCCAGTATTCAAGAGATCGATTCAGAAAAAAAGACTACCAGAAAGGTATATTCCACCTGATTTTCGTTCAAATTTTTCTTTGTCTATTACTGATGATGATCCTATAACTGGTAGGGAGGCAGTGGATTTAGAGGATGGAAAACTCTGGAAAAAAGTCGTGGTTGATGAAATGGCAGCCTTGGATAAGAATGAGGCTTGGGATCTAGTGGAGTTGCCGACTGGAAGAAATCCCATTGGCAGTAAATGGGTATTTAAAAATAAGTTGAATGCAAAAGGCAAAGTGGAGAAATACAAAGCTCGGTTAGTAGCAAAGGGTTATTCCCAGGTTGAGGGAATTGATTTTGGTGAGATTTTTTCTCTTGTTGCCAAGTTAACCTCTATTAGATTTATGTTATCTGTTGTTGTTGTGTTTGATTTTGAATTAGAACAGATGGATGTGAAAAAAACATTCCTAGATGGGGATCTGGAAGAAGAAATCTACATGAAGCAGAAAGAATGCTTTGTTGTAAAGGGACAGAGGGAGCTGGTATGCAAGCTGAAAAAGTCCTTGTATGGTTTAAAATAATCACCAAGGATGTGGTCTAAAAAATTTGATACTTATATGTTGGGACTTCGCTTCACAAGAAGCAAAGAGGATCAATGTGTGTATTTCAAATTAATTGGTGATCATTTGATTTATTTGGCCTTGTATCTGGATGACATGTTGTTGATAGGAAACAACAAGGAGATTATCCAGGATGTGAAAACTCAGTTGTCCTCTAAATTTGACATGAAGGATCTTGGTGCTGCAAATTTCATTTTGGGCATGGAAATTAAAAGAGATCGGGAAAATATGAAACTCTAGTTAAATAAAAATATATATATCGAGGCCATATTGCAGAGGTTTAATATGCAAGAATGTAAACCGGTCAGGGTTCTTATTCCGTAGGTGTAAAGTTATCTGCGAATCAGTGTCCCAAGACACATGAAGAGGAGGACATGTCTCGTGTTGCATATGCAAGTGTGGTTGGAAGTTTGATGTATGCAATGGTTTATAATAGACCGAACATTACACATGTAGTAGGAGTTTTGAGCAGGTATATGTCAAAACCAGGGAAGGAGCATTGGACAATAGTAAAGAGAGTTTTCAAGTATTTGCATGGCACTACTAGTTATGGATTGTGCTACTAAGGAAGACCAGGTTTGGACAAAGTGTTGGACATACATGGTTTTGTGGATGCAAACTAGGCTAGAGATTTGGATCATAGAAGATCTACAAGCGAGTATGTGTTTAACCTGTTTAGGGGAGCAATCAATTGGATGAGCAAAATACAGTATGTAGTGGCACTTTCAACCACAGAAGCTGAATACATAGTAGCCACTAATGCAAGTAAGGAAGCAATATGGTTACAAAGATTGTGTTCAGGTATTGGGTTGGTACAACAAGTTGTAAGGATAGATTGTGACAGTCAAAGCATAATTTTTTTGGCGAAGAACCCAGCTTGTGATTCAAAGACAAAGCATATTGATGTTCAATATCACTTTGCGAGAGACATGGTTGAAGAAAATAAGGTGTTGTTGATGAAGGTGGACACTCTGAAGAATGTTGCAGATTCATTAACAAAATTTGTGAGCATTGAGTAGTTCTCTTGGTGTAGAGGATCCATGGGCATTGTTGATTATGTAACCTTGTAACCTCCTGTATGCAAAGAAAACAACAAGTAGGAGAATTTTGGGTATGTTTTATATTATTTGCATGGGGGGGGTAAGAGGGGGGCAGAGTGCCCCCTTTCCTAGTGGGTGGGAGCCCCCCTGTGCGAGGGTTCAGGGGCCGTGCCCTCGAAAAAAAATTTTGGTAGTTTTTTGCATCCATTTTTGGGCAGTTTTTCAGCGCATGGTTTTCGCTGATGGTTTTCTATTTCCAGTTAAGGAATTAGAGTTGTTGACTAATCTGGGTTATTGGATTAGGGTTTTGGATGCTACGAGATCCTATATATATATATATTGTATTGTAAACAATGTGTGAGATGGATGAATATAGAATATGTTGGTTTTCTCGGTTTGGGTTTCTAGGGGGGAAATCTATGTGTAATGTGTGTATTTTCCATTCTATCTTTTTTGTTATTTGATTGAAAATATGTTTGCAGAAATCAATTGTACAAGGTTAAAATCTACACAACATACGTCAACGTTACAAACAAAATGAACCTTACAATCTCTTTAATATTGGGTTGTAGAATACACCTCACTTCTCTCGATGCAATTAACTTTGTTGTTAAATCTGCATACACCTAACCTAATGATCTTTGTTGAAAATGGCCATATCTATCTTCACCATTTGAGGTATGTCTAAGTTGATATATAACTGAATTTTCTAAAATCTTACAAATCTATTTATTGGAAGAACTCAATTATATATGTTGAAGTAATAACAATGTAACTTCTACGTTTATATACAATTCTTAATGACCATGACATAGATTATGACATACCTTTTCTCTAATCCATTGGTCTACTATGAGTTTCACCCAATAGGCTAGAACTATCTCATATCTTCTAATTTCCACTGATGTCAGTCATATCAACTAGGCCACTAAAACTAAAGAATGTCTATGGCCACAACTATGCCTTGAGAAAATGAATCACACCTCGTTAGATTTCTACATATCAATTAAACCATTTATAATCAAACACCTCACGAGTCCCACTAGCTTGTCATGCATGCCTCCCAAGTACCCTTCAATGCCATTCTAAATTACATACTACACACATTCCCTCCATTAGCACAACCTCGTCAAGAGTCCTCTCTAACGTACTTAAATGGGTAAATAAGAATGCAAAACTCAAGGTCACTAAATAGTTATAGGAACGAGTTCCTAAGAAGTTAGGAACAATTCCTTTTCAAATTTATTTGTATTGGATCAAAACTCCATACAAAAAGAATCGGTCTACCTTTTCCTATTTTTTCCACTTAGCCTAATCCACAATGGGCACCTTTCCTATGAAGTTGTTGTATCCAAATGAGTCCCCAAGGAAGGATTTTTTTATTGATCAAGTGAAGATTGTTGTGATACTAGACATGGTTGCTCCCACTTTAGTCTAGGAGTTGCGCACTACTTTGGGTCACACAAGGTATTACACGCGGTTTATTCAAAGCTATGTGAAGGTTGTTGTTCCACTTGAGAAATTGTTGCACAAAGATACAAAGTACCTTTCAACACTGGAATGCAAGGAAACATTGGATATGTTGAAGGAGAAGTTGGTAACTTTGTCAATCTTAGTCTTTCTAGAATGGTAGAAGATTTTCCATGTTCATGTAGACACGTCATATGTTGCCTTGGGCGTAGTTCTCTCACAACCTATTGGTCATTCAACTTACTTTGCCAACCACAAGCTATCCGATTTAGAGAATAATTATACCACAATGGAACGTGAGGGTTTGACTATGGTGTATGCCATACAAAAGTTTCGACATTATTTGCTCACACCCCATTCAAGTTGTTTAATGATCATTTGACGCTCAAAAATTTGGTCAACAAGCCAACATTGGGGGAGAGAATATGTCGATGGATTTTTTTGTTCCAAGAGTTTGAATTTGAGGTAGTCATAAAGCCAGATAAACATAATGTAGGCCTAGACCACCTTTTAAGAATCAAGTCTGAGGAAGCAGGTCACAAATTAGATGATGAACTTCCTGATGCACAACTCTTTAGAGTAGAGGCAGTCCCAGATCAACTTGTTGAGATTGAAAAATTTCTCACAACAGGACAAGCACCAAGCAACTATACACAGACACAACATCACCAACTGGTGACCCATAGAGAAGACTATCATTTGATCGTTGGGAAATTGTACAAGCTTGGCGCAAATGAAATTTCGCGCAAGTGTGTATTAGACCATGATTTGGCCATGATTTTGTATGATGCTCACGAAGGTATTGCAAGGGGACACAACATTGACAAAGCTACAATGCACAAGGTGTTGCGCATCGACTTATGGTGGTTGTCGATATTTGCAAATGCGAAGGAATACTGTAAATGATGCAACATCTACCAGTGCATCGAAAAGCCTTACCAATAGGATGAATAACCCTAGGTCCCGATCACAACATTGGAGTCGTTTGACAAGTGAAATATTCACTTCATGGGACCAATCAGTCCCCTGACACGAAAGATAGGTGCGTGCTACATTATTATTTGCACATAGTATATGACATGATGGTCAAAAGTTGTGCCAATCAAGGATTGCACTGTATAAACAACCGCATGCTTCGTATTTAAGAATGTGATTACAAGGTTTGGTTGCCCAAAAGTGTTGATGAGAAATCAAGGTGCAAACTTCTTGAACAATACTATCCAAAATCTCACTCAAGAATTTATGATCCATCACCAGAAGAGCACCCCCTATCACCCACAAGCTAATGGTACAGTTGAAGCATTCAATAAAATTTTAGAGCATGTCCTAACCAAAGTTTGTAATGTGTAACAAGATGACTAGGATCAACGTACTCCAACAGTACTATGGACATATAAAACATGTAAGAAATTGACTAAGCATACTCCCTTCGGGTTGGTCTATGGAAAGGAGGTCTTCATGCCAATAGATTTTGTTGTTCCAAGTTTGTGCATTTCCATAGCCACTCAGATGTTAGATGAACAATCATTGCAACAAGGATTGGATGATCTTATGCAACTGGAAGAGGACTGTGTTATGGAAGGATTCAACCAAGTGGTTGAAAAGCAAATATGTAAAGCATGGAATGACTATACCATCCAACGCAAAAGTTTACAACTAGGTTCTTTGGTGTTGTTATGGAACAACAAATTTCTCAGACACCCCGAAAAGTTGGACATGCATTGGTTAGGCCCATTTCGCTTGGGATACAGAAGTGAAGCAGGAGAAACAAAATTTTCCACACTATAGAGTTAGCCACTCAAGGGACTTGTCAGTGGAATTTGGTTGAAGGTGTATTATGGCCCGCAGGGATCGAATGCACTTTGAAGGATCAAACCAATGCAAGAGTTAGCATAGCATTGGAGTAGTGTAGTGTAAGACGTAGATAGGAAGGTATAGGATAGGCATAATTACACCTTTATTATCAACACAATACACATTCTAGTAAAACAAAAGGACAAGACAGGATGACAGGTCCACAGATTTCCCAGATTTCAGCCAGCGGGTGAAGTTATGAGAAGCATACAACGTACTATACAAGACAATGGGCTCACATAGGAACGATGTAGGCTACACGGTGCTTGGTAGCACTAAAGGATCAAGCAATATGATTCGGCTAGATCACACAAGGTCAGGGTACAAAAACAGTTATGTCAACACATTCCAAAAGGCACATCGTCAGTACAACGGATCAATACCATTACAAACCATAGTATGGGAATCCACAGTGGGCTAGTACAAGTATCCCATAGATTAGAGTCGGTCGGAATGCGACAACTTCACGACACACATTCTCAACTGTCTCCCCAACTATTTATACACTTCTCCAGTGTCACTGTAGTCAGAGGGATCCTCCATTTCTCCACAGATAGAACTCCCATCAGTTTTCATATGAACACTCTTTAGGTGATTTAGTCAACAGTTGATCCAAAATCGATGCTTAGTACTCTACACATTGACCTCGATTTTAACAAGATATTTTCTGACAATGCATGTGAATATCTAAGCGATAAAAACTTGAATAATGAAGAGAAATAACACAAAACATAAAGAATAAAACCATCAACATAATCGAACACCCGAATTTGATAACAGAGTTCGGCACAATTTGCCTACGTCTTCGAGCCTTTGTCTTCAGTGGGGGAGGCTTCTCTATCAAAATTCAATGCTTAAAAATATGCATCAAAATTACATCATTTAGGTCTCTGAATAACACAGTTGTATTCTTCTCTGTCTCAGGAACCCGACGCAACAGACGACACTGAAAAAGGTGGAGTAGAACTCCCAAAAATTGCCTCCAAAGCTCAGTTACTCTTTTGGCTTCACTGCAAGGGACAACTTGGCCTTCACAAATTGTTATTCAATTTGCTCCAATCTGCTTGCTTAAAACTCCACAATGGTTTTCTTTATATAGCCATGAGGTAGAGGGCTCAAATCCAAACAACCCACCTCTTTGTGGCACTCAATTTGGGCCAATATCAACCAAGATATGGCCAAAAAACCATAAAAATTAGCATAAAATCAATAAAAAACCCAAATATAACGTTAAAAACCCATGTTGGCAAATTATTAGCACGCTAACCCCTTTTCCTCGGGCCCCTGGTCGTAAGCTGAGCCATGTGGCCTCGGGCTGGTTAAACACCTGCGCGCCCACCCTTTCATCTCTTGGTCTAGTGCCCTCGTCACGGGCTAGCCCCTCGCTGACTGGAGCTTATCCCCAAATATCCACACTGAAACAATTTAAATATAAGTTGCGACATATGGTTAACAAGAACCATATGTAGACCGGTTGGCTAGCGCTCTTGGTGTAGTTTGTTGCCTTTCCCGAAGGTCAAGGGTTCAAATCCTCCGGAGGAAGAACAAATTTTTACCAAGGCCTCTTTGGCCTTATTGGGGGTGCCATGTGGCGCCCTATGATTGGGACACATCACCCTGTGAGTGGCCCATATAGTCGAGTCACCTGCACATTCAACCCATATGCCACATGTCGAGCCTAGAACCTGCCACCTATCGCCATGTCATCATCTGTATAGCCATGTGTCATGCTCTCATTGGCCCACATTACATCCATACAACCACGTGTCATGCTATCACTGGCCTACATGTACCTTACTTCCACGTCACGTGCCACATGTCACATTCGTATAGTGCCACATGTCAAATTTTTACAGGTCTAAATCAACTTTGAAAATGCCAAATTTGACTGCCACATGGCACGCCCTGGTGCTGCCATGTGTCCTGCTGACATCATCATGACATCATCTTCCACATGTCATGTTGACGTATTTCTGACGTCAATAGTACGGATTGTTGACTTTGACTTTGACTTTTTTTTCCAGTTTGACCTAAACTTCAGATTGCGATAACTTCGCCATACGAAGTCTATTTTCAGAAAAAACAATATACTACCATAATCGACACGACGAGCCCTAGGCAATGGCATTGGTTTCGTCTAAATCCGAGAAATTTGAATATTTGGCCTTTTTGGATCCATTTGGATCAACGGCTCCAGTTAGTTCAAGAATTCTAGTCCCCAAGCGAAGTCCTAAAGCCCATGGCATTTTCTAGTAGATGAATGGATACCTACAGCTCACAGTCCACACAAGCGGCCTAGAGTCCTACAATTTCCTTCTCACGTTGGTTGAAACTTCATGTGCAACTAAAGGGAAGGGGCCCCAACCTACGATTCACCAATGACTTGCATCCAGTCGCCAAACAATTCCCTGAACCGTGCTTCAAAGTTGCGATGGGATGCCAACTCTCTTAGCTTAGAGTTGGTGATCTTGTCGCCATGGATGGTCACCTTTTCTTATGCCCCTATACTAGTTGCAATAGTCTATGTCTTCCCTGCTATACAACACGTTGAATAAGACATGAGGAAGATGACGGTCCAGGCCGATGGAGCCTTGAATTGGGACCAAGTTCTAGCAAGTGCCTGAGTAAATGGTACAAGTTCTAGCTACAGGGCTTGGCATGGTTCGTGCTTATATTGTTGGAGTGCATGCTAAAAAACACCTACCCTTCGCCCCTCTAAATTGAGCTTGGAAACAAAGAGTTTGACAGCCCGGAAAAATGAATCCCAAAGCCATCTTTTACCTCGGGGGCCGCTCAACTCATTCCATGACCCATGTTGTGTTGCAACCATAACCCAGAAGGATGATTTTCTCTTACTCAAACACAAATGCAACCACAACCAAGTTTGATGCTTTGGTCATATTCAAGCACAACTACCACCATGACAAGTTCAATGATTTTCTCTTACTCAAGCCTTCTGTGGAAATACCAGTCAGTCTGCTTTAGTCATGTATCAATTCAATCGAGAACCCTATCCATGAACATCACCATTGGCTCAAGGATGAGCCAATTAATCATGTTTGTGTTAGGATATTTAGACACTTAGGATTTAGTTAAGATCTACTTGGTTTAATATGTCGATAGGTAAAAGTGTGTTTCTTTAGTATGCATTTGTAGTTAGGAAATCCGACGGTCACGATATGTTCCCGACATAGAGTGATCCGACGGTTCATACTCTCCTCGATCTTAATGGCCATTGATCTGTGGCTTAACACATGATTGGTCCATGATCTCTATTTAAAGAGCATGGAGGGTCATTTTCCGATGATTGATTGTGAGAAACTCTCTTGTAAAATCTCTCTGTAATCCTTTTCTTTGCATTAATAAACTGCTCCAAGTGGCTGCATTGGCTGGGGCCGTGGATGTTTCCCCGTAGGGGTTT